>VWZI01013880.1:588141-635382 GCA_013396835.1 Psilopogon haemacephalus | reverse complement strand
GTTTTTTTTTAAAAAAAAGGAAAAAAAAAAAAAAAAAAAAAAAAAAGAAAGAAAAAAAAAAAAGCCACAAACAACCAAACTCCAAACCCTGAGTTCTGGTTGAGCGTCCCCAGCAGACTGCTCTGAGGGGATCTCTTTCTGGAGCCATCCTCCCCAGCTCTGGGGCATCAGCGCTCACAACCAAGCCTCTAAGAAGTGAGGAATTTCAAAGGCAAAACCAACCTCACTTTTAATATTTGCCCTCTGTACTTGAAGTTTAGGTCACTTTCAATTTAATTTTTTTTTTTTTTTTTTTTATCCCCTGTAATAATAAAGAAGGTGAAAGCTTTCAAATTAGAGGCAGCGCAGGCTCCAAGAGCCGTGTGAGATGAAGCCTGGCTGCGTTCGCACCGCCTGCCAGCCCTGCTGCACAGGGCTCATGAATCAGCCGGGGAAAGGCAGGCTGCAGAAAATTACAGCCCTGGCCCCATCAGCAGGCAGCAGGGGCCTGATTCCCATGGCAGCTGCAGGCCAGGCAGATCCTCACACTGGCTGAAAGCCTCCATCCGGGGTTTACTCACATCAGCAGAGCAGAACTGCTTCGGCTCCGAAGTGTTCAGTCCGGAGAGGAGAAGGCTCCAAGGGGACCTTGTTGTGGCATTCCAGTATCTGAAGGGGGCTACAGCAAGGCTGGGGAGGGACTTTTTAGGCTGTCAGGTAGTGATAGGACTGGGGGGAAGTGGGGAGATTCAGACTGGATGCTGGGAAGAAGTTCTTCCCCATGAGAGTGGTGAGACCTTGGCACAGGTTGCCCAGGGAGGTGATGGAAGGGACAGTCACAAATCATTACTTGGAAGAAAAAAATTCTCCCCTCCTCCTTCTTCTGAGACAGAGACAAGAGCTGGAGGGGTCCTTGTCTGGCTTACCAAAGGCCTGCACCAAGTGCAGCATGCAGGCAGCCCTTCTACCAGAGCAGGGCTGGACGAGCCCCTGACAAGTGGTAAAGAGCCAAGCAGCCAAGCAGCGAGGTCCAGTGTGCTACATTCTTCAGTCCTGGCACTCAGCTTTGCACTGATCAAAGCAGCAAAAGCTTCCCTGGGAACTACAGCTACCTCCAGAGCTGCAGGCTCCAGCCAGAGCGCTCAGCAAACAACGGCTGCGTGTAGGCACCGTCTGCACCATGGCCTCAGAAACACAGCACAGCTCATTTGAGAAGTTGCTGGGAGCAAGCCCATTTCACCAAGGCCTGCACTTGGACTGTCTGCTCCTGCAGGACATCCTCGTTTAGCTTTAGTCTTGCCTTCTTCAGCCCGGTGATTACAAATGAGGAAGAAAGCAGAGAGGAGCCTTAAGAAGAGCTGACAGCCCTCTGGCTGCACACAGTGCACTCACATGGCAGGACACAGGTGCCTGCAAGACAGTGGGCCTGGGACGACTGGATGCAAACAGTAGCCTTAAGCTACTCCTGTCAGTGTCCAGGAGAGTGCAATGGCCTTGAGGAAGCATCTAGCAAAGGTCTTGCAGGCTCCTGCTACGTTCCTCATTAAACCTGGAAGAGAGCTGCAAGGCTTAGTGCACCACAGCTATCGTCTGCCCCAGGGCAGGAGAAGGCATCTGGAGTGAAAGGCAGCTCAGTGCTGGGATCAGGAGTGAGACTTGGAAACAGCAATAAAAGGGAGGAGGAAAAAGAGAGCAGGGTCCCTTTTGTCACCAGGTAACACAGAGAGCCTGGTGTGCCATGCTGCTATAGGTAGCTGTAGACAGTGATGAGCTGTG
The DNA here is from genome assembly GCA_013396835.1 of Psilopogon haemacephalus. Classification (NCBI taxonomy): domain Eukaryota; kingdom Metazoa; phylum Chordata; class Aves; order Piciformes; family Megalaimidae; genus Psilopogon; species Psilopogon haemacephalus. Next base: position 633,627 of record VWZI01013880.1, on the reverse strand, counting down.
CCCTCAGCCTCCTCTGTTTTACACTAACCATCCCCAGCTCCTTCAGTCTCTCATGGGATTTATTCTCCAGGCCCTTCCCCAGCCTCCTTGTCCTCCTGTGCTCCAGCACCTTCCACATCCCTCTTGCATTGAGGTGCCCAAAACTGAATGCAACACTGCAGCAGAGTCCCAGGGGACAATCCCCTCCCTGCTCCTGATGGCCACAGCATTTCTGATCCCAGCCAGGATGACATTTGCTTTCTTCACCACCTGGGCACACTGCAAACCACCTCCTTTTCTCTGTCCCTTCATTTTGTTTAAAATCCTTCAAAGAGAGATGTTGATGGTGAATAGCTGACGGAGGGAGAGGGGCAGAGAGCCAGGGCTCGCTCCCAGCCGTGGTGAGGACAGCTTCAGCCGCTGCATCCCACCTGAGGAAACCAAGTCCTTGATTAGTGGTTTTTAATAAAATAATCACTTTAATGCAGTATTGAAAATAATTTTTTTTAAACATCTGGTCCAGAAGATACAGTAGAGAAATAGGGGAAATGCTGCACTTTACAGAAAAAGTAAAGCTAAGCATTTCATTATACAAAACAACTTTGCCTGATGCCATCAATATCTTGCAAACTAGAGCTTAGTCAAAGGACTCCTTTTCTTTTATATATATATATATATATATGTGTGTGTGTGTGCTCTATACATATATATTAATTTTCAGCATTCAATAAGTAGATTTGCTTACTACTGCTTCAACAATAACAACAAAAAACAACTCCAAAGGAACCATAACCAATTCAAAACTCATTGACTTGGATAACCATCTGCAGTGGTTCTGATCAGGGAGGGCACTGGACTGGTGGCTGCAGGTTTTTGAAGTAGCATGGGCAAAGTTTCAGCAGGAAGCCTTTCAAAACAGTCCAGTGGCTTCTCCCCCTAGTCCTGGGAGGAAAAAAAACCCAAATGTTTGGAGGCTGGGGGAAAATGATCTGCAGGCTTTTCCTTCCACCACATGGTGGTCTTGACCAGCAAGAAGAAAAGTCTTTGACCCATTCTAGCAGAGTCCTCCTCCTCCTCACTGCATGGAAACCAGGCAACTGCCTACATACTACCTGGGAAGTATCTTTGTTAGGTCATCTGAAGGTACTGGGGACAAAGCAGGGAGCCCCCAGCTGCTAAGTCCCAGTGCATCTCAATTCTTCTCCTTTTGCAGCCAGCAGTTCGGTTTTGTTAATTCCTTTCCACATCTCTGCTCGAGTTCAGTGCTGGTTTTAGTATCTACAGAAGGATTGACTCTTCCTTCTTTTTACCCTTCATTTTTAGGTTCTTTCTCTCCTTGTAACTCCAAACTGTCCCTGAACGTTGAAGTATGCCTGAACCATACCACCTGAGGTACCTCAGCCACAACAACCACCAACTTGTTCACTTTCCCAGAGGAAAGGAGGAGGGCAGCTCAGGCCAGGTGGGGAGGAGGAAGCTCCCCTCATTCTTTTAGCTTGCTACTCTGCTCTCCACAAATGAGCATCCAGTAGCAATTCCAAACTCAGAGAAGGTAAGGAGATGCTGAGTCAGGATATCCATTGGCATGTTGACTGCTGGCTCATGATTAAATACAGTTGCCATGCTGTGAAGTGCCTTTAAAGTGTTCTTTTCTTCCCCTAAACAGGGCTGGATTTAGAAGGCACTACACGGGGAACAGCCGTTGCAGGCTCTGGAGTACAAGCAGCATTCAGAAGCTGGGGACATGGATCAAGACAGTTCAATGCGAGCAGGTGGTCAGGTGCCAGTGCGTGCACCTCACTGTTCTGACTGCTTTAAGCCAAGGATTAGTAGAAACCTCTGCAGGTGCTAAGTTAGGGACTGAATAAAAATGCTGATCTGTAAACAACAGTTAGCCTTACAGCTGCTCGGTCTCCAGCAAGGGGGATTTCAGGACAGTGCAACAATGCTTCAGTGTTTTCTTTGGCAGTAAGGAGCAAGGTGCAACATCAACCTCGGCTCACTTCAGCAGGGCACGGTACAAGGTCAGAGACTGTTTCATCTCCCGCTCTTGTTCCATGCAGAATATCAAGTCCCTGAGACAGACGCGGGTGAGTCTTGGGCAGAGCAGCTGCTTTGTAAGGCTAAGACCTGCTGATCCAGGAGCACTTCCATTGCCATTCAGTCCCTACACGAGGGAGGGAGACAGAGAGAGAGAGAAAGATAATTAGAATTCCGTGTAAACACAAGGCTTGAACCAAACCAGTTGGATGATGCTGCCTGCTTGCACACAGCTAGTTGGAGGTGTCCCTGCTGACTGCGGGGGTGGGTGGAGAAGATGACCTTTGGGGGTCCCTTCCAATCCAATGCAATCCATCTGTGACCTAGCCTGATGTCTTACACACCAAAACACAGCAATCCAGAAGTCCTTGCACATATTAGATGCTGCACAGGCACCCATCAGATACCTCACAAGACAAAGCAAGCACTTCCCAGCTGGCGTTTACTGCATTCAAGGCAATCAGAAAATTCTCTTTACAAGGATGTTATTACAGCAAGACAACTCCTGTTCCACTGCAGCCACTTGCACTGACACAGGACAAACAGCTACATAGAGCCATAGAATTGCCTTGGTTGGAAAAGGTGTCTAAGAGCATCCAGTCCAACCATCAACCCACCACCACCATGGCCACTAAACCATGTCCCCAGGTGCCATGGCCAAAGGTTTCTTGAACACCTCCAGGGATGAGGACTCTACCACCTTCCTGGGCAGCCTTTGCCAATCTCTGACCACTCTTGCAGCAATTTTTTTTTCCCTAATACCAACCTAACCCTCCACTGGCACAATTCCAGGCCATTTCCTCTTGTCTATCACCTGGTACTAGGGAGCAGAGCCTGACCCCCTTTCAGGGAGCTACCTCCTTTCAGGGAGCAGCAGAGAACAATGAGGCCTCCCCTCAGCCTCCTCTTCCCCAGGCTGCACAATCTTGGTTTCCTCAGCTACTCCTCTTGGGACTTGTTCTCCAGTCTCAAGTAACCACCACAGCTCCTGCACAGAGCCCCAGGTTGGGCATGGGTTACTCTCACTTGCAAACACCCAATCTAGCACTCAACCTCCAGATGTTCCCATCTCTTCGTGAAGGAAACCATCACCAAGAGTGTGCTGTAGCCCTGAAATACGTCCAGGAGGAGCTCTGAGCCTGGCCATCACCTGCAAATTGTCCTTTGGGGGGCAACAAATGCAGAGAGTCCAAGCACCTGCCTGCTCAGATCGCTGTGTCTGAGCCTGCCCATCTCAGCTGGCTGCCTCCCCTGGTTCCAAAAGCAGAAGGGGTAGGAGCTGCTGATGTTTAGCAGTTGAGGCTACTGGAATGAGCAAGCCCCACACATTCCAAAATGCCCCAAGATTTATGATGAGGGGTGGGGAGGAGGCAGCTTACCCTGAGCTGCACAATAGCCTGGCGACTTATCTTGGAGCCAATCTGTGCTCTGCAGCCAGTCTCTTATCACGACTGGAGGGGTCCTGGTAATGAATGCAATTTGTACAAATACAAGTGCTCAGTCTCTGTAACTTCAGCCAGGCAATGCCTGCCAGCATCAACACCACTTGGAGATGCTGCTGCTTGGCTGCTGTGTTAACTATATCAATTCTTACCCTAACACTCTCTGCAAGACTTCAGCAAAATGACTTTGCCCACTTTGCTTAGAGAAATCTGGTTAAAAAACAAACAACCCAACAAAACAAACAAACAAATCCTCCCCATATATGAGAAAGAAATACCAGTGCTGGACTGTCTGCAGCAGTGAGTGCTGCTGTTGTTAGGGGGGGAAGCACTGAAATGTATCAAGGAACAAAAAAACCCCAACCCACCAAACCCAAAAGAGAAAGAGATTCAGCAGAGAGCAGAGGCTGAGGCCAGAGAACCCAGGGCAGATTGCAGAAATGGAAGCTGTATTTCTTCCTAGCAGCAGGCAGGGTATTCAGCACCATTTCATTTGCTTTACAGTCGATAATATTAAACACTCTGCAATGCCATCCTTTGGAACTTTCAGTTTGTTAAATGGCCTGGAACAAAGGCCTGCATGGGGAGGACCGCACCAAGAGGGCACTGCTGGCCTGGTAAGACACAAAAGGGTCACGGTTCAAGTTTGTCAGATGACAACCCCGAAGGATCCAGGGGAAAAAAAGAGAGCTCTGCAATGCAGCTGCCAGCACGGGTTGAAAAGGAGGTCAGTCCGACAGGATGCAGCAGAGGGCCCGAGGCAATGTTATAAATGAAACAAAGCCCAAGGGGGTTCTGCAACCCAACAGCAATGCCCTTTATAATTCAAAGAACTTTACTGAGGTGAAAGCATTTTCACTCGAAACAGTCATTAGACCAGAAATCTTACCTTTAAAAAGAGACCAGGCACAGCCACCTCGGTCCTGTTCACTCCCTTACAGAGAGGATGCAGCCAGCACAGGTCCCCCAGCCTGCTCTGGGAGCTGTTGGAGCTGCAAGATGCTGCAGGAGGGAAGAAGGTCCAAGCTGCCTGCATTTGGGGCAGGATTATGGATTTGTTTATTCTTAAATTCCTGCCCAGTGCGGGGGCAGCAGACCATGCTGTGCTGCAGCAAGCCTGGCCTGGCCTCCTCTGTGCTGAGGCAGCCACTTCAGAGCAGGAGGTCTCAGCATCACTCCAGCCTATCAGAGGGACTGAGGGCCAGGGGCTCTCTGGCTGAGCATATCTAAACCAAGAGCTGCTGCCACATCCAAGCTAAGAGCAGAGATCCTTCTCTCAAAGTGCATGATGGTCTGGAATTAGAGAAGTCTGTAGACAACCAAGGCCATTCCAGGCCAGCCTGGGACTGTGCTGGAGAAGAGCTCACTCTGAGCTATATGGGGGTGTGCACTGCTTTAAGCTAGTGCCCTCTACACTGGTCTGTCCCGGTTTTACTGTGGACCAGGCAGTGGAGGGTGATGTACTGCCTGTCTTTTTTCAGTGAAGCATTTACAGAAGCAGAAAGGAAAACACTTGAAGCTAAGATGCCAGCACCACGAGTGCTGCTGTTAACATCCAAGACCTTACTTAAGAAACACCCAACAATGAGCTCCCCAACTGACACAAGGACCAACCCACAGCAGGGAGGGTCCTCTGCTGCTCAGTTCTCAGAGCCTCCCCTGGAGCAAGGTTCTGTTGGGCAGCAGGTCAGCCCTATCTTGCCCTGGGCAACAGTCAGCAGCCCTCTCCTTTACATCTCCTGTGCTTCTCCCTGCACAGAGATCAGGAGAACACCAGCCCACTCCTTGCTCCCAGACATCTCTATTATGTCCCTCCCAGCTGGGCAGCAACCACTTGCCACTTGTTATTTTGGAGGACTCTTCACTGCAAATATCTTCAGCCAACCCTAAAGCATCTCTGTGAGCTTCCTCTGGGGGGAGGTGACAAGTGCTGCTTTCAGCTGGCTCCCAGGGAAGTGCACAGATAAGGGACCATAAAATGCACCCCTGTAGAACCAATCCTAGCCTAGGGTGCTGTGGCCAGCCTGCAGTCTCTTCTGCAACACCTAATACTTGGTGCTTAGCTCCCAGCTTCCGGGGTTTTCCCTTTGCTCATCATCTCTTGGTGTCACCGATCTCACCAGCAGAAGACAATGTGGAGCTCCTGCTGCAGCCCCAAACCTGCTGTGCAACTCCTTCGCCGAGAGGCTCCTCCTGCCAACCCTGTGAAGGTCTCTAGAGCTCTCTCCAGTGGCTGCACCGAGAATTAAACAGTAGCCTGGAAAGACAGGAGTGAAGCTGACACAGAGGCACGGCTCACTACGAGGCTCTTTCTTCCCTCAGCTGCCATCACCCCCACCAAGGTGTTTGGAGCATTTATCTACAAGTCTGGACCACAAGGACATGAAAGCTGCTCAGAGCTGTTCCACAGGCCTTGATACAAAGCTCAGAGGGGTCAGCAGAACTTCTTCCAGATTTCCAGTCTCCATCTCCTTTCTTCCATCTCCAAGCCAGTGCCTCTCATCCCATCCCTGCAAGCCCTTGCAGCATACAAAGAGCCCTCATGAAGCTGTCAGGTGTCTCTAACAGAGAACATTATTCAACCACACGTTTCTGTCCCCCCTCAGATTTCATTGCAACATCCCTGCAAGTCCCTTCCCAGGAGGGCAGTGAGATGCTTTACATCCTGAACCAAAGGGCTGGGCAGGTGGTGTCATCTCACTGCCCCTCCTGCCCGAGATCCATGCACGCATGGCACTTCGCATGGCTCCATCAGCTGCCTGATCTGTACCTGGAGGTAAGGCACACAAGGCAAATATGTCATCTTAGTTAATAGACAATTATTAAGCTGAAATTCCCTGGCTCCTTGCCACAGCATTTTAAGCAATGTATTGTCAACCAAATTGTAAATCTCTTGACCCTTCACATGTCATCAGCATTTCGTGCGTTACCAATATGCTCAGCCTGGAGCTACGCTGCAATTAGGCATTTAAATTGCAGATATCTTTCACACATAAGAATTGAGTTCATCTCTAGCACAGAGAAAGCAAGGCACGGGCCAGTGAAGTGTCTTGCTGAAGTGTGTGAGTGGCAGTCAGGAAGATTTTTGCCTATTTATATGAGGAGAGGAGGGAAGGAAGTAATGATCACAGAATTCCAGGTTGGGAGGGACCCTGAGGATCATCTGGTCCCACCTAGGTAACAGCACAGACTCAGTGAGCTAGCCCAGCAGCCTGTCAAGCTGAGTGTAAAAACTGTCCAGTGTAGGGGAATTCACCACTTCCCACATCAAATGTATCTCCCAGAGTGACAGCAGCCAGAAAGCTGAGTGCTGAAATGGAAATCCTCTGGCTGCTAGGGCCAGGCTTTACTCCCACTGCAGGTAAGACAGACACTGAAGCCACAGGTTATGATGGCAGTAACACTTCTGGCTCCCCTCTTCCCCAGAGGTGTGACCATGAATGAGAACCAGAAACCAAAATTAAGAGTGTGCAGGCAGACTCTTGCATACAGACAAAGACACTGAGGGGCTGGAGCAGCTCAGGAGAAGGGCAACGAAGCTGTGATGGGTCTGGAAAGCAGGGCTGGGGAGGAGCAGAGGCAGCTGCGGGTGTGAGGCTGAGGGGAGACCTTCTGTCTCTGCAATTCCTTGAAAGGAGATTGAAGGCAGGTGGGGGTTGGTCTCTTCTCCTTGTATCAGGTGACAGAACAAGAGCAAAGGGCCTCAAGTCACTCCAGAGGATGTTTAGCTTGGAGATTAGGAACAATTTCTGTGCTGCAAGAGTGGTCAGGGATTGGCAGAGGCTGCCCAGGGAGGTGGTGGAGTCCTCACCCCTGGAGGTGTTCAAGAAACCTGTGGCCATGGCACCTGGGGACAAGGTTTGGTGGCCATGGTGGTGTTGGGCTGATGGTTGGACTGGGTGATCCTAGAGGTCTTTTCCAACCCAAACAATTCTGTGATTCTATAAGCTAAGGATATGCAAAGAGAAAAGAAAACCTCTCCTGTACCACTTTAGACCTGCTGGGGCAATGGGTGGTAGAGACAGAAAAGAGACACAGGAGATCCCCTTAAGTGTAGAAACAGATGTTGCATTCTGGCTCTGAACACCTCCTTGCATGTAAGCAGCCTAAGTCTAATTTCAAGTGACTGCTTTTAAACTCACTTTCTGCAGCTTTTAAGAAAGTGCTTTAGCAGACTGTGATGCATCCATGCCAAGCACCAAGCAGCAGCCTCCACTCTTCCAGCACCCACTACATTCTGGTACTGGCTGAAGAAAAGCAAACATAGAGTTTCACTTTTAAAATACATCCTGCAAATGATTATTTCATCCCTGTCTCCCCAAACACCTTAGGGCTTCAGTTTACATCAATAACAGCTTGAGACAATTCCTCTCCTTTAATTACTGCACCAGGCAATGATAACAAGAAGCTGAACAGAGCCAGCTCTGCTCTAACACGGGCAGGAGAGATACAAATGTTGTACAAAGAACATCAACCGAGGGAAGCTGAAGCCTTCTTGGTTAAAAAGCACAAATGCAGCTAGCATCAGGGATTTAATCTCACACTGTGAAAGCATTGTTCATATTCAGGAGTAACTTCTTCCATCCCACCTGTCTAGTGAGATATTAAGCTTAAAAGCCACAGAAATAAATGGTCACAGGAGTATTAGGCACAGCTCTCCTCCTTGCCACCGCATAGTCAGGAAGCTCTGACATTTAAGATTACTGGAGAGTAAAGCTGTCTGTGTTTGCAATTTGAAATGACAGAGTACACCCTGCCTGTTTAAATTATTCTCAGACAGGTTGCCCAAAAAGATGATTTTAAAGATGCCCAAATGCACAGCAGCCTGAGGCCATCCTGTGCTTGCTTTCAGTTTCAAAGGCCTCCTTTCATCTTTGAAGAATGGAATGTTGTTTACTGCTCAGGATGTTTTGCCATGTTATCATGAATGTATTACAAATGTTCTGCTCCTTGAACTAGAGAAGTGTTTGTCAAAACCATTCTTTATTCTACATGAGGAGTTTTAAGCCTTATAAATCCTGCCTCAGATGTATTGGGGCACTTAAGAGTTGAAAGCTGAGCAGCCCTCTCGAGTTTGCTACCCTGCATAATTTCACACCAAACTCAACAGGTCTGCAGAGAGCTGCTGTTGGGTAGCACCAAGCCTAAGTACCAGGCACTGGAATGCACAACTGCATGTGAGAAGAGTAGTGTCACTGGCAGGATTCCTGTCACCTCCTGCCCTCATGACACAGCAACCAACACAGAAAGCGTTTTAAAGTGCAGCTGTAACTTTGTGCCAGTGGAATGCTGCTCAGTTTTAGGCACATTGTAGAATCATAGAATTACTTTGGTTGGAAGAGATCTCTAAGATCACTGAGTCCAAGCCTAGACCTAACACCACCATGGCCACCAAACCATGTCCCCAAGTGCCATGCCCACACCTTTCCTGAACACCTCCAGGGACTCCACCACCTCCCTGGGCAGCCTCTGCCAATCCCTGACCACTCTGGCAGCAAAGGATTTTTTCCTGATCTCCAACCTAGTCCACCCCTAGCATAATTTCAGGCCAGTACCTCTTGTTCTATCACGAGACCAGGGAGCAGAGCCCAGCCCTCACCTCACTGCAACCTCTTCTCAGGGAGCTGTAGACAGCAATGAGCTCTGCCCTCAGCCTCCTCTTCTCCAGCCTGAACCCCTCCCCTCCCAGCTCTCTCAGCATCTTCTCCCCAGCCCTGTTCTTCAGACCCTTCTCTGGATATGCTCCAGCCCCTCAATGTCCTTCTTGGAAGGAGTGACCCAAAACTGAACCCAGCACTTGAGTTATCAAATCAGACAATGATTTGGGTTGGAAGAGGCCTTAAAGATGATCTAATTCCAAGGCCCTGCCATGGGCAGGGACACCTCCAGCCTGCTCAAGGCCCCAGCCAGCCTGGCTTTCAACACTTCCAGGCTTCTGTCCATGGCAATGCAAATAATGGATCAGCAGCTCTGAGCAGCAGCTCTGTCACCTGCTTGGCTTTGCCACCATCTCCTGAAGCTTTTCACAAAGCTGCAGACGATGAGAAATAGCTGTAAAGGACCTAGCAGGCAGACCTGCTAAATATTCAGAAACAAATCTGGCAATAATTACAGAAAACCACCACAAAGAACAGGAATAGTTACTAGATAGAAGCTTGGGGGAAGAGGAGAAAAGGATAAAGAAAAACTCTTCATGTGCTAGACTCAATTTTTTTTTTCAAGTTTTTCCAGTGGCATCGTATTAAAAAAAAGAAATAAAATAACTGTACCTTCAGCTCCATGTGAAAGTACATTAAATAAACTTCAAAGACGTGAAAAACAGCTGCTCAAAAAGCTGGGAATCCTGCTGTCTGCAGCTTGGTGAAATACAGATCCACTTGTGAACTGGGAGCACTCAAGAAGCAGATTGTGTCTCCATATCAGGGAAATAAAAACCAACCAGCACCAAGAAGCCCCGAGAAAGAAGACGGCCTCACCTCCTCAGAGAGGGCTCTGCTCACACTCTAGCTGAAAGGAAAACCTACAGGACAGTGCCACCACTGCCCCAGCTGCACTGCAAGCAGCAACTGCCAAGGACAACTTAAAACACCCAAGTGAAGGCAAGAGAGCTGCAAACACAAACCCAGGGCCTGTGCCTACTGCCCTTCTCCTCCCAGTCAGGTGCAAAGGAAGGTTTGCCTGGTGGCCATGACCTGTGCTAGCCTCCTGCTGCCAACTGTGGCAGGCTCCAAGTAACCTCTCCCTGCTGACACCACACAGACTCAGCCCCACTGAAAGCAGAAACCAGCTCATTCCTTTCCTCACCTTCTTCTTTTCATCTTCATCTTCATCTTCATCTCCCTCCTTTCAGCACCACCTCCCCTTTCCCACCACACCTGCCCCATTTGTCCCTTTGCCCCAAACCCAGAGCAGCTGAGTGCTGTTGGAGTCTCCTCCCACCCCAGCTGTGGCCACTTTGCCCTCCCTGCCCACTGCCCTTTATAAGCAGCCCAGGAGAGGCAGAGCCCTAAGTTTGCCCATCTGGGCAGAGGGATCCTCCTCCTGGTATCACTGGTGAGTACCCCTGGTGCACACTGGGTGACTGGTGGAGGGGATCTAAAGGCTGGGGGGCCTGCTGGCCCCCCGGTGTTAGGGACCATAGAGGCTTAATGATTGCTGCAACATCACCACAGGTGCTGGCTGAGCCTCCTGACTTAGGCTGAGCTCCTCTCTGCTCTGCTGCTGCCTTCTGCTGCCTTGTACAGCTGTGGAAGTGGCAGGAATGAAGCTGGGAAAGGTTTGGAGGAGCCTTGAGTGAGCAGGGAGGGAATGGCTGAGAATCCCTAGCGAGGGAAGGGAGCAAAATTCAAATCTCCTTTGCACTCTTTGATGTCAGAGTGGCTAAAGCTCTGCCTTGTTTTGTAGCCAGGCTAAACCTGGCTCTGTTCAGTGCCAGGTGAAAGCCTGATTTAGTTTAGCCAGGTCAGGGTATTATGGGATCACAGAATGGTTTAGGTTGGAAGGGATGTCAAAGCTCATCCAGGTCCACCCACTCTGTGCCACAGGCAGGGACACCTCCTGCTAGAACAACCTGCTTAAGGCCTCACCTGGCCTTGAACACCTCTAGGGAGGTTGTGGAGCACAGAATGTGATCTTTGGTCACTTTGGTGCTTCTGTGCTCCACAACTTCCCTGAAGGTGTTCAAGGCCAGGCTGGGTGGAAGGTGTCCCTGCCCATGGCAGGGGAGCTGGACGATGCTCCTGTGATTACCCTTGGCTGCAGATAGCAACTTCTCCGAGCCCTCATTCCAGAGAGCTCTTCCTAAGCCACCCCCAGCAGCAGCACCAGCAACATTTCTTTAAGCACCCAAGGTAGGCTTTGGTTTTCTTACCCAGGGAATGGCCACATCCAAGCCATCTCCTTACCTCCAGCCCAGATCCATCCAGTGGTCTTTTCTTCCTTGGTCCAATGGCTGCCAAGGCTGTGAGGTTGGCTTCTTTTTGTTGCATTTGTTCAAACTCCATTTGTTGCATCTAATTGAAGAGGAAAACATTTACATTAATCATGAAGCAGCATCCTGAAGGTCTTGGTTCTCTCTGGGGCAGCTGAAGACAGCAGCTTCTGGAGTGCCCTGTGAACAATTTATTTCAAAGCCTGCTTTGCTGTCTTTCAGATCCAATATTCAGTCATGTTTAGAGCCTTGGGGCCTGGTGGCCCTGTAGACAGCATGGTGCAGGGGACTCTTTTATGGGGACCACATTGTAGCAGCAATGCAGTCTTAAGAGGAGCTTTGCTGTTCCTTAGCCCAGATGCTGATGTGAGACGGAGCTCTGAATTAGCTGATGAGAGGGCTTTGGGTTGGCTTCAGCTCAGAATGGAGGGGACTGGGCAGGTTGAGTGCCTCTTGGTGGAGTACTGGGATGCTGCTAGGGCTGAGGACTGGGTAGCACCTGGCTACAGTCTCACAGGATGTTGGGGGTTGGAAGGGACCTCTGGAGATCTTCCAGTTCAACCCCTCTGCCAGAGCAGGACCAGACAATCTAGGTCAGGGCACACAGGAATACATCCAGATAGGGCTTTAAAGGCTCCAGAGAAGGAGACTCCACAAGCTCTTTAGGGAGCCTGTGTCAGTGCTCTGGGACCCTTACAGTAAAGAAGTTCTTTGTCATGCTGAGGTGGAAATTCCTCTGCTGCAGTTTCCATCCATTGCCCTTGTCCTATCCCAGGATACAAGTAAGCAGAGCCTATCACTTCCTTCCTCACCCCCAGCCCTCAGATATTGATAGACATGGATTAGATCCCCTCTCAGCCTTCTCTCCAGACTAACCAGCCCCAGGGCTCTCAGCCTCTCCTCACCAGGCAGTGCTCCATCAGCATCTACCCCTGGCAGCAAGCTGTCAAAGCAGGTGTCCCCCAGGAGGAGCACTGCTGTTGGAGGGCAGTGCTGGCAGAAGCCCATCAGCAGGGAGGCTGGGGTGGCACTTGCTGGGTGGCATGGACGTGGTGTGCTTTCTAGAAGCAGGGTTGACCATCTGACCACATGGTTCTCACAACCATCATCTGCTCTCCTCGAGCCACTTTCCACCTCATAAACCAGTTAAAGGACACTTCAAAACAGGAAGAATTTCACCAGTGCTTCAGAGCAAAAGGGAAAGAAAAAGGGGAATCAGAGTCTGGCTGCACAGTAGACATCTTGAGGACTTTTCCAGGAATGTAATTAAGACAAATGAATTTAAGCACTCAGACTCCTTAATGGAGCCACCAGATCCTCATTAAGCACTGTAGGCAGGCATCCAAATCACCCTGCTGCAGCCAGTAAAATCATCTTTTCATCAAGTTTTGTTCCATTAAAAAGTGTGAGATTAAATGTCCAAACATTGTGTGAGCAGTTAAAAGGCTAGGACAAGGAGGAGGGAAGCAGAGAACATCTAGAGATACCCAAGGGTAGTGGCTGGATAGGTGCTGCTGGGCATTCCTAAACCAGATCAAGAAAGAGCAGGAGGCAGCTGGGTGGGGTTGGATCTTTCTTGAGCACTTTTGTAGCACACAATTAGAGCAGAAAGATCTCTGCAGCAAAAGGAAGAATCAAAGCAAGGTCAAATGTAACAGGGAGAAGCTGCATGTGGTACTGCTTCCCTTCTAGGTTCCTGGAATCAGAGAATGTCTTAGCTTGGAAGGAGCCTTAAAGCTCATCCAGCTCCAACACCCCTGCCATGGGCAGGTACACCTCCTACCAGCCCAGGCTGCTCAAGGCTTCATCCAACCTGGCCTTGATCACCTCCAGACAGGGAGCATCCTCCCTAGGCAACCTGTGCCAGTGTCTCACCACCCTTGCTGCAAATAATTTGTTCCTAATCTCCAGTCTTCCAGGGGCCACTTTTACTGACTAAAATAAGACACAAGTAGGGACTGCCAGAGTCAGGTTTGTGACTTGAAAACATGATTTTTTTTTTTTCACTGTAGATGGAAGTTTTTGCAAGGGCTTGTGATAGAATGTGGGGAAATGGAGACAGGGTAAGGGGAAATGGATTCAAGCTTGAGGAGGATAGATTAGGAAGAAAATATTTCTAGTGAGAGAGGTGAGACACTGGCACAGGTTGCCCAGGGAGGCTGTGGATGCTCCCTCCCGGAATGTGTTCAAAGATAGGTTGGATGAGGCCTTGAGCTACCTTGTGTAGTGGAAGCTGTCCCTGCCCATGGCAAGGGGTGGTTGGGACTAAATGATCTTTAAGGCCCATTCCAAACCAAACCGTTCTGTGATTCTCTGTAGGGAATGTGCACTGGCAATTGAAAAGGAGCAGGGGGACCCCTGCCATGAGCCAGCAGTGTGCCCAGGAGAGCCAATGGCATCCTGGCCTGCATCAGGAGCAGTGTGGCCAGCAGGAGCAGGGAGGTTATTCTGCCCCTGTGCTCAGCACTGCTCAGGACACACCTTGAGTGCTGTGTCCAGTTCTGGGTCCCTCAATTCAAGAGAGATGTTGAGGTGCTGGAAGGTGTCCAGAGAAGGGCAGCAAGGCTGTGGAGGGCCCTGGAGCACAGCCCTGTGAGGAGAGGCTGAGGGAGCTGGGGGTGTGCAGCCTGCAGAAGAGGAGGATCAGGGAAGACCTCATTGCTCTCTGCAGATACCTGGAGGGAGGTTGTGGCCAGGTGGGGTTGGGCTCTGCTGCCAGGCACCTGGGGACAGAAGGAGGGAACACAGCCTCAAGCTGTGCCAGGGCAGGTTCAGGCTGGATGTTAGGAGGAAGTTGTGCACAGAGAGAGATACTGGCATTGGAATGGGCTGCCCAGGGAGGTGGTGGAGTCCCCATGCCTGGAGGTGTTCAAGCAAAGCCTGGATGGGCACTGAGTGCCATGGTCTGGTTGGTTGGCTAGGGCTGAGGGATAGGTTGGGCTGGATGAGCTTGGAGGTCTCTTCTAACCTGGCTGATGCTGTGATTCTATGACCCTGTGCCACTGTCCAGCAGCTTTCCCCTCAACCTGACCTACTTCATCTGCTGAGGAGCTGCTGCTGCTCCAGCACAAGGCACATTCTGCTCAAAATGCCTTCCTTGGGAAGGGAGGCAGAGGAGAGGGGACAGTCTCCAGGCAAGGGGCAGATGAATATCCATGCTCTTTCTCTCCTTTTTCTGATTGCTACACAGGCTAAGAATGGCAGCACAAAGACTTCTAAAACCTGTGTATAGAGATCAAATTGCTATGAAAACGTCTCGGAACTCGTAAAATAGTCTTTGTTGCTGCTGGCCTTTTTAATAATAAAAATAGGGTTTAAAGTCTGGTCTTGCAGCAGGCAGGAATCTCTCGGGTGACACAATAACCATTTTAGTTAATCTGACCTGCAGCACAAATTGAGCAGCAAAGGTAGGTTTTAGAGTCCTCCCTTCTAGGGAAATGGCATTTGCAGCATGGCTGTAATCACACAAAATGAAAGCTTTGCCAATTGACCTCTCTTGTCCTTCACTCAGGCCCCTGCTCTGAAAAAGATTTCTGTTCCTGCTCACAGAAATTCCATCCCACTTGCCTCACATCCTCTGAATTTCAGCAGGTATGCAAAAGATTTTTTTTTCTTACTGTGACACCAAAGATAGTTTGGTGGATTTTTAACATTAACATTTACCATTTCAAGCTGCATAGGAAGACAAAGTAGTTCAGCTGTGAGATACTGAGGCTTGGGCTTTTAAATGCAATATTACAAGTTGGTTTGAAAGCCTTCCAGTGACAAGGACATGGAATGTGGTTGGTGGTGTTACCAGAGATCCAGAATCACAGAAGGTGAGGTTAGTCCTTCCCCAGCCCCCTGCAGATCCTGCAAGGCCACTCCAAGGTCTCCTGGCAGCTTTCTCCTCTCCAGGCTGCAGAGCCCCAACTCTCTCAGCCTGTCCTCAGAGCAGAGCTGCTGCAGCCCTCTCAGCACCTTGGTGGCCTCCTCTGCACTGGCTGCAACAGTTCCATGTGCTGCTTGTGCTGGGGGCTGCAGAGCTGCACACAGTATATTTCCTTCATCCTCCCACTGGTTTCTAGAGAGCAGAGCCTGACCTCACTGCAGCCTTCTCTCAGGGAGCTGCAGAGAGCAAGGAGCTCTGCCCTCAGCCTCCTCTTCTCCACATCAAACCTCCCCAGCTCCCTCAGCTGCTCCTCTCCAGACCCTTCCCCAGCTTTGGTGCCCTTCTGTAGACCCTCCTCATACCACAGCCCACTCCTGCAGCAGCAAATAAAGTTAGAGATTTTTCTTTTTTGTTGCTGTTGTGTCCCCTGCTTCTGAAATTTAACTTGTGTTCCAGGAATTAAACCCACCCAAGCCAGCCCTGACAGCACAGTGACAAACAAATGCAGCCCTGTGGATGCAGCTGAGCTCAGAAGGAATGCTGGCTGAGACAGGTGGGGAAGCTGAACACAACAATTCTGCTCTTAGTTCTAATTAATATAAAGGAAAGACTAAAATGTGCATGAACAAGATACTGTGTTTAACATCAAGGATGGGAAAAAAAAACCCACAAGCAGGGATGTCTCCAGATATGACAGTGGAGGCTGACAGAGCAGGGTACAGATTAAATAAATATTTAAAGTAACAGAAGAACTGGCAGGAAAGGAAACCAGGGAAGGCTGAAGACAAGTTAATGTATGCCTAAGGGTTATGTGTGCTATCCAGCAATAAGTACATCAGGAGTAATAAAAGCACTAAAGTAGATGAACAAGAATTTGTATAAGACTTGTGGGGGATTAAAAGCAAGGAAAAGCAAGCAGAGAAGAGAGGCAGAGCCCCCTGATTCTTGTAGCTTCCTCGAGAAGGAAATTAAGCAATAGATTAAGCCAAATTCAAAGCAAGGTGTGGCAAAATTTCAACATTTACTGTTTTCTAGGATGAAGAGTGAGAAAAGAACAGGAACACTTCCATGGGTCCTTGCTACTGCTTTACTGCACATCTTTGAAGGGCAGGATGGATGGGGCTGGCCTAGCTGAGATGTTCCTGCTCATCATACAATCACTGAGTGCTTTGGATTGGAAGAGACCTTAAATATCATCCAGATCCAGCCCCCCTACCCTGGGCTCTATGGACACCTCCCACCAGCACAGCTTGTTCCAGGCCACATCCAACCTGGCCTTGAACACCTCCAGGGAGGGAGCATCCACAGCCTCCCTAGGCAACCTGTGCCAGTGTCTCACCACCTCACTACAAAGAATTTCTTCCTAATCTTCAGTCTAAATCTCCTCTCTGCCAGCTAAAATCCACTGCCCCTCATCCTCATCCTGGCACTCCAAGCCCTTGTCCCTCCCCAGCTCTCCTGTACCCCCTTCAGGTACTGGCAGGCTGATCTAAGGTATCCCTGGAGCTGCCTTCTCTTCTCCAGGCTGAACAATCCCAACTCTCTCAGCAGCAAAATCTATGCCTGGTCCATACTCCTGCTTTGCTTTTGAAGCAGGCAAGAAACACCATGGAGCAATGAAGATCATATAGATCAGATAGTTAAGCAGAAGCTCTCAGGATGTCACTGACGGCCCATGAAAAGCCAACTTGATTGTGGTGAGATCTTTTGCTTGCAGCATCTTCTTTGCTTTTTGAGAAGCTATGGTTTAACTGGGGAGTTTCCTTTTCCCTT
Source organism: Psilopogon haemacephalus (assembly GCA_013396835.1). Classification (NCBI taxonomy): domain Eukaryota; kingdom Metazoa; phylum Chordata; class Aves; order Piciformes; family Megalaimidae; genus Psilopogon; species Psilopogon haemacephalus. The sequence continues at coordinate 616,592 of VWZI01013880.1, read as the reverse complement.
GCCACAGGAGTGGTCCATTAGGTCCAGTGAAAAAAATACAGAAGCAGCACAAGAGGTGTGGAGGAAAGAAAAGGAAACGATGGGGTTGAAGATGGGAGTTTGAGAATGTGATTGATGATCACATTCTGTGCTCCACAGCCTCTCTGGATATGTTTGGGACCCGGCTGGATGAGGCCTTGAGTGACCTGTTCTAGTGGGAGGTGTCCCTGCCTATGGCAGGGGGCTGGAACTGGCCAAGCTTTGAGGTCCCTTCCAACCTAAACTATCCTGAGATTCTGTGATTGTAAATCTCCAGCACACTGCTTCACAGGGATGTTTTTACAGGTCTTCTGGGATGCACTGTCCATATGTTTGCACATTTGACAGTATCCTATGCACAGACTCCATTTAAATAAGCTCCTTTCAGAAGAGGGATGAATAAACTATAAATACAGATACAAGAACTTCTCCAGGGACACCTTACAGCAGCCTGCCAGTACCTGAAGTGGGTTACAGGAATGCTGGGCAGAGGCTTTTGACAAGGGGTTGTAGTGACAGGATGAGGGGAAATGGATTGAAGCTGGCAGAGGGGAGATTTAGACTGGAGATTAGGAAGCAATTATTTGCAGTGAGGGTGGGGAGACACTGGCACAGGTTGCCCAGGGAGGTTGTGGCTGCCTCCTCCCTGGAGGTGTTGAAGGCCAGGCTGGATGAGGCATTGAGCAAGCTGTGCTGGTGGGAGGTGTCCCTGGGCATGGCAGGGGGGTTGGAATTCGATGATTTTTAAGGTCTCTGCCAACCCAAACCTTTCTATGAATCTATGAACTGAACATTTTCTTTGTAACTGAAAGTACAAGTAAAAGTAGAACTGGAAACAGCAGAAAGCACCTTAAAAGTTATGGTTGAAAAGTGCACGCAGCAGGGGACAGTGCAAGGACTGTCCCCTTCCAGCTCGACGTGGCAGGTAAGGCTGAAGAAGCACAAAGAGCTGCCCCGTGAGGTGAGCAAGGACGAAATTCTTGAGTGCACAAAGGAGCAGCTTGGGGCAAGCCTGGCTTGCAGCTGTCTCAAAAGGAATGTGCACTTTCCATAGGTATTAAAATCTGCTGAAACAGGTGAAAGGAGGAAGTAAATAAAGACTTAATTCACAGACTGAGAATACAGGACAGTAAATGGCTTGGCAGAGGGGAAGTTTGAGGCAATAGGTCATGCAAAAAGGGATGAAAAGGTCACAGCAATTATGCAGAGCCCTGTGGATCAAAGAGCCCTCTGCAGAGGCTCTGGATCTACTTCCAGCAATGCTAAGATGTTGCCTCCAGCTGCTGGGTGACAGCACACCCTGGATTTATGAGTGCTCGTTGTTAGGATGTGCACTCTGCATTTTGGGAAGCGTTGCCTTAGAACATGCTCCAGTGCCATCTCCCCACACCCTCTCCCTGGTGGAGGTCCCCATCAGCACAGAAAAGGCAGCTTTGAGGAAGGAAGGGCCTATGCCCATGGCTGAAGGAGCTGCAGTGGAGCAGATCAAGCCTTCCAGTGGGCACTCAACTAGAATGGCCTGGGAAGGATCTGATTCCAGCTGACAGAGGTATCAAAATTCCCAAGTGCTGTTTCTCCAGGAGCAGGCTGCGCTCACAAGACAGACAATGGTGAGCTTGGCCCCTGTGCTGCCAGCTTCAGTCTGGCTTTTCTGATGACTTCTATTTTGCTCTTCTTCTAGTCTGGATTTTTAATGCAAATGTTTGCTGCATGCAGCTTTTCAAACTCTCAATAAAGCACCCAAACTGACCAGCTGCATTTGGCCTCATTTCCACTTCAGCCTGAGAGGGTCTCCCAGGTAAGAAATCCCCCCTGGCACAGAGGGTGGGTTTGCCACCCAGTATGTGAAGCCTGCAGAAGTTCTGGCTGCCTTATTCTCCAGAGAACAATGCAGGAGGACCCAGGACAAGGCAATACTAAGGCAGAGGTCTGTCTTGTCCCAGAGGCACATCTGCCTCCTCCTCTCTGTGTGCAGCAGCTGGGAGAGCATCAGGCTGGAAGCAGCAGTGTGGAGAAATAGGCAGGGCCAGTGTGATGAAGTGACAAGAGAGATGCAGTGAGGGATGCAACCTCTGCCATGGAATCACAGAATGGTTTGGGTTGGAAGGAGCATCAAGTTCCAACTCCCCTGCCAAGGGGGCACCTCCCACTAGCCCAAGTCACTCAAGGCCCCATCCAACCTGGCCGGGGAGCGTCCACAACCTCCTTGGGCCACCTGCTCCAACATCTTTCCAGCACTTATTAGACTATGAAGTACTAAGATGAGGCACTTAGTCCCATGGTCTAATTAATTAGGAGGTGTTGGTTGATAGGTTGGACTTGATGATTTGGGAGGGCTTTTCCAACCTGGTTAATTCTGTGATTCACAGAATCAGCCAGGTTGGAAGAGACCTCCAAGATCACCCAGTCCAAGCTAACACCCAGCCCTGTCCAACCTGCAAAATTCAGTCACCCTTTTAGCTCCTTTTTAGTCACTTTGCAAAAGAGATCTCAATAGCAGTAGCAATCAATCTGAAGGGTGACTGAAAGCACCCACACCTAACTAATTTCTGTTCTAAACATCTGAATCTCAGAACATTTTTCTAGCTCCTACACATTGTTCTGTAGAGAGGAAGACAGAAAAGGAGTTGCATGAATAAATTGCTTGGCAGTGCTTCACCCAAAGAAAGAACCTCCAGGAATGACCCCACGATGCAGAGGTAAAGCCACCTACAAAACAAGACAAATTAGCATCAGCCACTGATTGTTGAGCCTGGTGGCACTACAGGCAAACTGGGAAGGGCTTCAGGGCAACTTTGTCCTCACAGATTGCAAGCAGGAAGAGTTGCAAGCAGAAAGAAACAATTAAAATACAGAGAGTGAAGCAAGTTCCTTCTCCCTCTTTTTTTTTCAGAGGTTTCTGCTGCTGTGGTGCCAACCCAGAGCATCGATTCCAATACTATTTTACTGGATTTCCATTTGTTTTGCCTGGGCTCCTCCATTAATCCAAACAATAAGGGCCTTTAAAGCATTCATAAATAACCTGCTGCTGCTGCTGGCACCTAGGAGCCAAGTGCAGCAATGTTAAGCAACAACAAATTTCATAGTTCAAGAGGCACAGTTAAGGAAAAAGGTTGCTCAGAAAATCACTCTCATTTAGCACAAAGATCCTTAAAAATTGCATGAAATCAGTCAAGTAACTATAGAAACCAATTTCTTCAGCTCTGTATCACACGTCTCACACCTCAATTGTCTTTATTATCGTCTGCTGTCAGATCCTTAATCAGAAATGTGAACAGGCTTGATGATTTATTCAGCAGGGAAAGGAATCTGTAGGTCAAGTGAAAAATTTCACACGCACATACACACACACACACACACACATCTCTTCAGCCCCAGCTACTTTCATTTCATTCTGTTCCCAGTAGCTCTGGGGGCAACTCCAGTGAGATCCAATATTAAGGCTCAATTAAAATAAGCTCCAATTAGTGGAGCTTTTTTCTCTCAGGCTAGAAAAGTCAGGAAATGGATATTGGGAAATGTAAAAAGTCAGCTACTGAGAGGAGGCTGCAGACATAAATGAACTTATTTGTTGATTTCTACAGTTGCTATGCAGAGGCCTCTGGGAGTAAAAGCTTAACCAGTCTAAGCTATAAACTAAAACCCCTGCAGCTAAACATGAACTGTGTGAAACAAGGGCTCCATTCCAGAACAGAAAACTGCTGGGCCCAGAAAATTAAAAGCCAGAGGCATTTTCCATTTAAAACTAAATCCCAGTACCGCCTCCCAGCCAAAGAATTATAAGCAGTATCAGATTTACAAAACGAACAATTACCCTGGAAAAATGTAGCCTATTGTACAGTCCCAGATGCTAAATCTCAAAGTTTCTCTTTTTTTTTTTCATCCACCCTCCCCCACTTCTTTCCTCCCCACTTCCTAATCCCACATTATATTCCTACCAAGTGCAGTGCTGCAGTTTACAAAGGGCTGTTTCTAGACAGGACCCAAGCTACCAAAAGAAAACGTTCAAAGAGAGAGCTCATAATTCATTGACCTCATTTGAAGCACTGCCCTTGCCTGTGGCAGTTCCTGTCCTTCCCCAAGGCCTCTGCAAATGGTATGCAGCAGCAAAATAAACCCTGACCTAATTGCCAGGACAGGGCTGCCAACCTTCTCTCCACACACAAAGGCAAGCATGGTAGCTGGGGAGCCCTCACTCACCTCTTTTGCTTTCTGCTTTAACCGCAGCTGTTCTGGATCCTTTCTACTGGAACGGCTCTAGCAAAGGAAGAGGGAAAAGATGGGAACAAGAAATTACTGGCATCCAAACACCATCCTATCCCCTAAATATTTAATAAATGACAATTTTCTCTGCTGATTGAAAGATTTAGCTGCAGGGGTGAATGCCTCAATCCAGACTGGCTTTCCCTCCCCCCCTCCTCCACGCACATACGCGCACCCCCCTCCTCAGCTGGGCCGGCTGCCTCTGCTCTAGCCCCGAGCAAGATTAAGCTGAAAATGATGCTAACGCTGTCAGTCAGGTCCAGTCTAGGCATGATGTTGTTCATGTCAGCAGCAGACACTTAAAAAAAGGACAGGAAGTACAGGAAAGAAAGGGAGTCTCACTCCTGCAAGTACAGTGTGGTTCTTTCAGTGCCAGAGCAGGCTCCCTCCCAAGGGGCTCCCAAATTCAACCTGCAACAAAGCAAAACAACCCCAGCAAAGAGAAGCTGATGGAGCAACATCTACCAACTGTTTTTCTTTTCCTCCTGCTCCAGAGGGGAAGAGAGGAGGAAGGCAGCTGTACATCCTGTACTAGCAGCAGTAGCTCCATCGTGGCTGGCAGGTGTGAGGGTACCAGCTCCAAGGCTGCCTCCTGGTCTGACCATGGCAAAGAAAGATCTGGCAGAGCAGTGGGTGCCACCAGCTTGACCCAGCACAGGGAACACTATTTCCAAACAGATATGGAGAAAGACATGCCAAGTGCATGGCCAGAAAGAGGCAGGATGGATGTTTACAGTTAGGTGAATCCTTCTGCTCTTTCAGTTTGGCCAGCAGGCATCATTTCAAAAGGAGAGTCCGCACCCACCCTTGAGACCTGCAGCGACTCTTGTGATTGCTTAGAAGAATGTGATGAGCTGAAACCTTTTTCTGTGTAGCCCAAGCTCTCCTGAACACGATGGATTGCCAGTTACTGGTTATTGGTTACTACACTTAAAGCAGAAGAAGGAGAAACCTGAAGATGCTCACCAGCCTACAGGCTCAGAAAGTAAGGAGTGAAGTTCTTACCTTGGCTGCTCGAAGCAACAGTTCACGTTGCTCTTCATTCTTTCTCTGCTTTTCCAGGTGGTCAAGCTCTTCAAGAAATCTCAGCTGTGCTCTGGTGTCACTTGATACCATGTACCTGTCATTGCCCTGCAAAGAGAAGCTTCTTAGAGACCACTTTTATATAGAATCACAGAACGGTAGGGGACCCCCAGAGATCATCAACTCCAACTTCCAAAGAAGGGTCGCCTAGGGCAGGCCACACAGGAACACAGCCAGGCAGGTATGGAAAGTCTCCAGAGAAGGAGACTCCACAACCTCTCTGGGCAGCCTGCTCCAGGGCTCCAGCACCCTCATGCTAAAGAATTCTCTCCTCATGTTGAGCTGGAGCCTCCTGTGGTCCAGGTCATACCAACTGTTCCTTCTCCTATCATGGGCACCAGCAAAGGAGCCTGGCACCTTCATCTTCACACCCACCCCTCAGATATTTAGAGACATTGATCAGGTCCCTTTTGGGCCTTCTCTCCACACCAAACAGCCCCAGTGCCTTAGGTAAGTTAATGAGAAGGATTAGGTGCCAGTTTGGACTCGATCTCAGAGGTCTTTTCCCACCTGTTTAATTCTGTGACTGTGTGGTTGCCACACAGCACCTCCTGTGGCTCAGATCACAGCACATGTGGCAACCAAGAAGCCTTTCTTTGCCCAGTGGAGTCTGTGGCTCTGCAAACAAGTTCAACAAACCTCTTCCTCCTCTTCTCTCACTGCTGGATGTCTTTTTTTTTCTGCTCCCCACAAAACATACCCTCCTTGGAGTCAGTCTCAGTGCATTAGCACAACTTGTGATTAAGCAGCACTTTATAATAATCCACCACCATGCCACAATCCTTTTAAAGGGACAAAGGAGGAAGCCTTATTACCAGGAGATTATTTTTTTCCCAAAGTTTAGAAGTATTTTTTCTTTGGAATGCCCAAAGTCAGAGTCAGATACTTCCATCTGTAAAGGCAAATCCAAGACCTTATGCCAATTAGGAGTGGAAGCCACTCACCTACAACCAAGGCCCTACCATGGGCTCCTGGTGCCAAGAAATGAGTGCATCCAGGAGAGTATTTCAGCTCATCAGTGACTGGCTTAAGAGAACTTATGTCAGGACTTTGTAGAACCCAACACTACCATGACCATTAAACTATGTTCCACAGTGCCATGGCAACAGGCATGGGACTCAACCACCTCCCTGGGCAGCCTCTCCCAATCCCTGACCACTCTTGCAGTGAAGAAATTTTTCCTCATCTCCAACCTAACCCTTCCCTAGCACAATTTCAGATCATTTCCTCTTGTCCTATCACTTGAGACTAGGGAAAAGTAAAAGAGACCAATCCCCAGAACCTTACAGAGCAGCTACTCAATATACACACAGCAGGGCTCCAAACTCCTGCAGTGTTCTGTTCTTGAACTTAGACATCCAAAAGCCTATCAGCATCTCTCCCAACACAATCCTGCAGGACACTCCTCTGCCTCTGGGATTATCATCCTCATTACTGTTTGGTTTGGTTTGGAGAAAACAGGAAAAGCAAGCAGGCTTGCTGCAGTCTTACAACCTCATCACTGCTTTTGGCAGCTCCACCAGGCACAAATCTACCAAGACTTCTAGCATTTAAGTTCCATGAGAAGAAAATCAGCCCTATCACACCCACTGCCCTCGTGTCCTTGGTGTCTGAAAGACACTAAATCCTGCTGTCTACTGGGGATGTTCAGTCTGGAGAAGAGAAGGCTCCAATGGAGTACTGTGTCCAGTTCTGGAGCCCTCAACACAGGAAGGACAGAGCTGATGGAGCAGGTCCAGAAGAAGGCCACAAAAATGCTCAGGGGTTGGAGCAGCTCTGCTATGAGGACAGGCTGAGGGTGCTGGGGGTGTTCAGAAGGCTCCAGAGACACCTGACAGCAGCCTGCCAGTGCCTGAAGGGGGCTACAAGAAGGCTGCAAAAGGACTGTTTCCAGAGGCCTGCAGAGATAGGACAAGGGACAATGGTTTGAAATGGGAGAGAAGCAGGCTGAGATTGGATGTTAGGAACAAGTTCTGCACTATGAGGGTGGAACAGGTTGCCCAGGGAGGTAGCTGAGGCCCCATGCCTGGAGATATTTAAGGTAAGGCTTAGCAAGGCTCTAGTGGAAGATGTTCCTGCTGACTACAGGGAGTTGTATTAGATGATCTTCAGAGATCACTTCCAACCCAAACCCTTCTGTGATTCTATGACTTCAGCTTCCACCTCACTTCTGCTCATCAGCTCTATCAGATCTTGTTCTTTGTAGAGACACCACAGCCCATGCAGACTCCAAAAGACTTCTCATAGTAAACTCTGTTCTACTTTTGTACTGTTTCTTTGCTTTCTACTGCATCTTCTCCTGCCAAAGAACATCATACTCCAACTGCTCCATCCATCACTATAAATACTTGGAAGGTTCCAAATAGTTCCTGCTTCTTACTACTGCTTGTCTGGCACTTAAAAGCTTACAAAAAGTGTTGAGTACAAAAATAACTCCTGTTGCATCAGTTTGCTCTTGTTAAATCCCATGGAAGCATAAAGTTCCTGTAAAAAAGCAAAACAAAACAACACAACCACACAAAGGAGCTGAAAGACAATATGATCCTACTTCCAGTTTGGGAGTTAAAGATAATCTGCATCTAACTTCCAGTTTGGGAGGTGAAAGATAATCTGCTTCTAACTTCCAGTTTGGGAGTTAAAGATAATCTGCTTCTAACTTCCAACTACACAAACAAGGACTTAGGAGCTGAAAGATAAATCTGGTTCTAACTTCCAGTGTGGGAGTTGAAAGATAATCTGCTTCCAAGTCCCAATTTCTTTCTAAAAAGAGCACAATACTAAAAAAGTAAGGACTAATGTCTTACTACTGAATGAAAACAGCAGCAAATCCAGCCCTGGAAGAGCTGTTTTGCCTGCTAGCAAGTTATTGCTTCCCATTTGCACTACACAAGCATCCAGAGGAATACAGGAACCCAATACCCCTTATAGTGACTGGAGCTAATGCAAAAAGGGAGGGAAGGGAATCTTAAGTAGCAATGGCAGAAAAAAAACCCCAACCCAACAGTTCTAGAAACATTAAGATGAAAGGGGTCTCTGCCTTCACACGGAGCACTTTCTAAAAATAAAATACTCCACTTGGTTTCCCAAGGCTTTGTACCGAGCCAGCGCTGCAGTTTCATCACCAGTAAATGCATAAAACAGACACAAGCCCCTGAATCAACCCAACAACCCAGAGCAGTCCAAAATAGCTTTACATTTACTGTGCAGCAGTCACTAGGAAGAGAACAAACCCATACATCTGCTCTTATGCTGGCCTGCAAGGGCAGCCATCCAACAAGCTGAATGGGAAACATAAGGGATGGTTAGAGGCTATAAACAGATACAACAAACCCAGCCCTTGGTACGGGCTGAAAAGGCACACAGAAGCACAGACTGCTTTGGCTTGAAGGCACCTTAAAGATCATCCAGTGCCATGGGCAGGGACACCTCCCACTCTAGACCTCATCCAACCTGGCCTTCCACAGAGGGAGCATCCACAGCCTCCCTGGGCAACCTGTGCCAGTGTCTCACCACTCTCACTGCAAAGAACTTCTTCCTAATCTCAGGTCTCAGTCTCCCCTCTTTCTGCTCAAAGCCATTGTCCTTTGTCCTGTCACTACAAGCCCTTGTCAAAAGTATCCCCCCCCCTGCCAGCTCTCCTGCAGCCCCCTTCAGTTACTGGGAGGCTGCTCTAAGCTATCCCCAGAGCCTTCTCTTCTCCAGGATGAACTCCATCTCTCAGCCTGTCCCCACAGGGGAGCTTCTCCAGCCCTCTGAGCATCTTCACAGCCTCCTATGGACTTGCTCCAACAGTTCCATGTCCTTCTTGCGCTGGGGCCCCCAGAACTGGCCACATACATACTGCATACGATGTGCCTGTACCTGGAAGAGGTTTCCCTTCCAGACTGCAAAGGAGGAAAACTTTGGTGCAGAAGTTGCTTAATGATTTCCTTTACCTTGTGGGTTGATACTCTGTGCTGAGCAATTACAGTCAGTTTTTCTAGGAGCCCTCTTAATCTCTGCTGTGTAGCTTGGGAGATCAAGTTCACAACATCAGAGTTAAGTTCCACAATGTCATGCCTTTTACCTGTGGAAGCAGAGAAAATCCATTACGTGTTTTAGTAGCAGCTGATAATTGAAATAATTAGCACAGCAGGTATTCTGTTCCCCCTGGAAGTCATACCCATTATGAATAAAGGTTTGGAGATTATGATTTTCCTGGTAAAGTCACAACTTCAAAGATCTCAGACATTACATTAATAAAACTTAGCCCGGAGCTTCAGAAAATATAGACATTGTTTCACTTAGCCTCCAGAACCACTCTCCTTGCAAGGTCATTTATAGGACAAAGTTAATAAGAACACAAATCAAGCTTCGTGTTCGGGGAGGGGGAGAAGCAGGAGCTGGAGAAATTAGTGCCAGATTCTGTTAATTCCAGTAATTAAAAAAAAAAACGGAGAATTACATCTTGCCCTGCTTGACACTGTGCTTGTTAACAACTCATGACATTTACCCCAGGAGCTGGGATGGCTCTGGTGGCACACTCCAGGCTCCCGGGACCCTCTCACCTGCCTCAAACGGCCTGCGTGGGGCAGCCAGACCCAACCATCCCAGGGCAGCAGGCAGGGCAGCACAGATCAAGCCCGGCCAGGGTCACCATGCCACCACCTTCAACCTCTCCTCTTGGGCTGTTGCTGCCTCTCTGCTTTCCAGCAGCTGCGGCCGCAGCCGTGGGCAAAGCTGTGCCAGCCTCGTGCCCAGAGCTGGGCATCACCTCTGCAACCTTCTGCCGAGGGAGAAGCCCTCCCGTGGTTGCCACCATCCATCACTCAACACGGCTCCTCCAGGACACCTGGGCAGCAGTGACTTTGCCCTGGTGGGCACAGCAGGCAGCAGCTCCACATCCCTCCTGGGCTGCACGTGTCAGCAGCGCTCTGCTCGCCCCTCGCTGCAGTTACGGCAGCTGTAATACTTTATGGAGCAATATACAGCACATCTTCAGGAGCCATCTCCCTATTTACTGCCAAGTGGAGGGTTAAGAAGGGATAAGCAGCCTAGTGTGGAAAAAAACTCATCACCTGCTGCCTTTGCTTTGCTGCTGTAACTGAGAAAGAGGAACAGTCTCAGGGGCAGGGAGAAGCTGTAATGTCTTCCCAGATTTCAGAGAATCGCTTTGCTTGGAAGTGAGCTTTAAGATCACTGACTCCTACCACTCTCCAACTCTGCCAAGGCTGGGGCTAAGCCATGTCCCTCAGCACCACATCCCTGCCTCTAAGAAACACCTCCAGGGATGGGGATTCAACCCCCTCCCTGGGCAGCCTGTGCCAGGCTTTGACAACCCTTTCAGAGAAGAAGTTTCTTCTAATGTCCAACCTAAACCTCTTCTGGGGCAACTCGAGGCCATTTCTTCTTGTTCTATCATTTGTTACGAGGGAGAAAGACCAACAATCTCCTGGCTCTAACCTCCTTTCAGGAAGCTGTAGACAGCAATGAGCTCTGCCCTCAGCCTCCTCTTCACCACACTGCACACCCCCAGCTCCCTCAGCTGCTCCTCCCCAGCCCTGTTCTCCAGACCCTTCTCCAGCTTTGTTGCCCTTCTCTGGACCAAATCCAACACCTCAGTGTCCTTCTTGGAGTGATGGACCCAAAGCTCAACCCAGTACCCAAGGTGCTGGATACAGGGGGACAAACACTGCCCCACTCCTGCTGGCCACACCATTGCTGATCCAGGCCAGAATGCTGGTGGCCTTCTTGGCTACCTGGACACACCCTGGCTCATCTTCAGCTGCCATCAGCCAACACCTCCAAGTACTTTTCTACTGGGCAGTTTCCAGCCACTCTATCCCAAGCCTGTAGTTTCACAGGATGTTGCTGTGACCCAGATGCAGGACCCAGGACTTGGCCTCGTTGAACCTCACACCACTGACCTTGGCCCATCAATCCAGCCTGTCCAGATCTCTCTGCAGAGCCTCCCTACCCTTCAGCAGATCAATGCTCCCATCCAATTTGGTGTCATCTGCAAACTTCAATCCCCAGGTCCAGATCATTGATAAAGACAACAAATCATCATAAAGCCCAACTATTATTCACTGATACAAACAGCTTGAACATCTCTTTTGCATAAAATTAATGAAAGAGATTTTTTCTAGGGAGAGTCATAAACAGAGGCCTGCTGTGTCCATATGGGCAGTTTGAAACCTCTTCCTCATGGCATGTTGGCTGTGGAGTAGCTGCATTCCTCAGCCTGCTCAGCTATCAAAGCTGGCAGCAAAGTCAGTGCCATGCAGCCAGTGAGGAGCTGCAGGAAGAGCAAAGCAGCTGAGGGGACTGCTTTGGCACTAGCATCTCTGTGGGTGTTGTGTGGCCCATCCAGAGTGATAAAGCTTCTCAGTCTTCACATGTAAAAGTGGCATCAATTTCTTCTCTCTGCTTGTGCTTTATGCTACTTCCATCTAAAAAACCTTAAGAGAAGAGTTGTGTCCTGAAAGGGGAAGCAAAAGCTTGGAGTGGTTTGGTAGGAACACATGACCTGAGCATGCAGACCTTCATAGTTTCAGCTCTTCCAAGTCTGCAGAGGCTGGCCCACAGGAAGGCAGGCAAGGAACACTACATCTCCATACACATCTGCTATGTGTGCTTTGCTCTCACCTATCTCCAAGATCCTCTTCTGGAGTGCTTCTGAGGAGAGAAAAGGTTCATCTGCACACGAGTGGACGACAGCACCGACGAGCTTGGAGCCCGCTGCCAAAATGCACCTGCTCTCCTCGGCAACACTGACCCCAGCCATGGAAGCCACATCAGTTATGTCATCCCCATCTCTGCTGAAGAGAGAAACAACATTGCACACTTCACTCAGGGTGAACACAAAGAAGAAGCTTCTCAGCCAGCACCAGAACAGCCATGCTGAGCCATCCTCAGGCCACCCCCATCCCCTGGATGTCTGGCACGGGCAGCAGGGATGGCTGCTTAAAGCCTTCACAGTGCAGTGTAGAGCCTCTCAAATCAGTTTGACTAATGCCTCCGATGATAGGCATGCAAAGCCCTAACATCAAACTGGACTTTTGAGCAAGCCTGGAAGCCAAAGACTGTGGTCAACCAAGCCCATCACTGTGCACCACTGATCTTACATCCCAAAATGTGTTCTAAACCACTGATGCACTGGGCAGAGCCAAGTGAATTCTCTAGGTACAACTAAGTGTTGAGTGAAGTTGAATATTGCCTCACTGAAGCATAAATTAGCCCATTCTGAGGTGCCTGTGTTATGAGTTGAAGCTCAAGCCACAAGTGCACTGTCACAGACTTGTCATGCTAAGAGCAGCACTAAACCCCAGGACTGTCAGAATGGTTAAGTGACCACAGTTAACAGCCAGAACAGCTTCCCTCCTCCCATCCCTCCACAAGCAGTAACTGAGCAGTTGTAAGTGCATACTCATGAGGAACAGCAGCCTAACACAGAGCCTGATCTTTCAACAAGCCTGTAAGTGAAGCTTCCCTGCATGCTAATTGAGTGCTAACTGAGCTTCACAAGTGCACTCCAGTTTCCTCTTCTTGATGATTGCTACAGAAAAAGTCTTTGCTGGTAGCAGAGACAGGAACACCCCACAAGTGCAGTGACTGCCAGGGAAGGACCACGAGGATGAGGAGAGGGCTGCAGATCCTCTCCTGTGCAGACAGGCTGAGAGAGTTGGGGCCGTTCAGTCTGGAGAGGAGAAGGCTCTGAGGAGACCTTCTTGTGGCCTCCCAGTGTCTGAAGGGGGCTACAGGAAAGCTGAGGAGGGACTTTTTAGGCTGTCAGGTAGGGATAGGACTGGGGGCCAAGGAGCAAAACTAGAAGTGGGTAGATTCAGACTGGATGTTAGGAAGAACCCAAAGAAAGGAGCATTTAATATCCTTACAATGCTGCTCACTAAAGAGTCAGCTGAGTGCCAGAAGCCATGTTATGGTAGTACTAAAGGTATAAAAAGGAACAGTAAGATCCATTCTTTACAGTAAAAACTACTCAGTAAATAGTAAAAGCTACCTCCTAAATAGTAAAAGCTACCTACTAAATAGTAAAAATTACCTAGTAAATAGTAAAAGCTACCTAGTAAGTAGTAAAATAGTCACCAGGAGTAAATAGTAAATTTATAGTAAATAGTCAAAACTATTATTTTTTCATACTTTTAGTACAACCTTAACATAGCAAACAGAGGAAAAACTATTGCCTCCTCCTTGCTCTTCAAGCAAACCTCCATCATTTGAAGTAAGGCATCATGCACCCAGAGTGAGCTATAAAATCATTTTGAGCTGATCGATGTGAAATATTTCAGATGTTTCTGTTGGACACTGCCTTGCTCTCATTTTCTGCCATCCCTCCAGAAATCCCCTTCTACAAAACCTCCTTCTATTTGATCAGACCACATCCAGAAATGAAGAAGAAAACCTCTCTGGGCTGTTACATGAGTGAAGCTTATGGGGATGGAGGCGAGGAGAACAAGTTCTGAAGGCTATCCTGGGGGAGGTCCTGGCTGATGTTGCTCTAAGTAAGCCCCTGGAAGACCAGCCCAAGCCAGGCAGCTGCAGGTCACATCGGTGCCTGTATGGGCTGAAAAGTGATCCTGGGGCACCCTCTACCGTTCCACCGATGTGCAGCTTCTGAACACATCCTCGTTTGCCCCGTGCCAGAGAATCATGGAATCGTTTGGGTGGGAAAAGCCCTCCAAGGACATTGGTCCCAGCCATCGACCTAAGGCCACTAAGGCCTAATAGTAAAGCATTCGCAGAGTGCCAGGGCCAGAGGGCTCTTCAACACCTCCAGGGATGGCCAGTCCCTAGGAGCACAGCCTGCTCCTCTGCCTGACCACTATTTCCAATAAAAACATTTCCCCCCCCACCCTTGCAATTTAATTTCTTTCCCATCCCATCAGTTTCTTTCTCTTATTCTCTTTCTTTCCCTTTTGGGAAGGCAGACAGCCTTTGGCACTTGTTTAGTGGCCAGCCCAGCCCTGAACCTTGACAGCTGGGAATACTGACAGGCAGAACAGAAGAGAGCAAACCAGTTCAGGGTGTACGGGGAGACATCTGTCGCCAAGGGCAGATGAACACTGTGTGGTGCTGCATGTGCCTGGAGAACAGGTATTGGGCTGAGGGAAGCCAAACCTTCACTTCACACTGCCTGGTTCAGAAAGATGAAGATTCTCATCTGAACTCTTAAAGTCAGAAAGTTTGGTTACAGAATGAATAAAAAAGAGCAGCAGGGGTGTATCCAAACACAGAAATTCTTCAGAGACAAGACTCAGACTGGAGATTAGGAAGAAGTTGTTTGCAGTGAGGGTGGTGAGACACTGGCACAGGTTGCCCAGGGAGGTTGTGGAGCACAGAAGCACCCAATGTGATCAAAGATTAGTTCAAAGATCCCATTCTGTGCTTCTGTGCTTCACAGCCTCCAGGGAGGTGTTCAAGGCCAGGCTGGATGAGGCCTTGGGTGACCTGTTCTGGTGGGAGGTATCCCTGCCCATGGCAGGGGGTTGGGACTGGATGAGCTTTGAGGTCCCTTCCAAGTCAAGCCATCCCATAAATTTATGAATTCTACCTGGTAAGTGTTTCTAAACCTCGACTTACACCAGTGCCTTCAAAAACCAGAGGAATTCTGACTTACTCTTTGAACTAAGTGTGAAAATAGTGCATAATGTAATACTTAAACACTCTGCTTAAAGAGGAATTTGCACTCTCCAGTGGTGTCAGCTTCTCACTCCTTGCAGCTCCCTGAGGGGAGGTTGCAGCCAGGTGCGTGTCAGGATCTTTTCTCACATAGCAAGCAATGGGACAAGAGGAAATAGGTTGGAACTGGATGATCTTTAAGGTCCTTTCCAAGCTAAACCATTCTATGACTCTATGAATCTAAGAGATGTAGTAGGAAAATTTAAGGCGAGTCAGAGATTAGAGATTTGAATTCTCACAGACTTAAGCTACTTGGAAAATCATAACCCAAAACAGGAACAGAAACCCATCTGGGATCACACTGTATAGGAAAAGGTTTTCCTGCACTAGGAACTGAACCATTGAGGGAAAAGAATTCAAGCTTTTCCAGGTAAGACAGGTGAGATGTTCCAAGAAACTGGAAGATCTCACCCCACCCAAAAAAACCTGTATTTGTCATATTTTTGTAGGAGTTTGTTTGGGTTTTGTTTTTCTGACATTGATATTTACAAAGTGATTTTACTTTTCAAACACAGCTCCAGCCCAAAGTCTATTCTGAAGGATATTTCCTAAGAGCTTGAGGCAGCTGAGCAGAGACCTTGCTTTAAGATCAGCTTTTCATCTCAGCTTCTGGGGTGAAAAGTGCTTTCAGTGTTCACTGTATGTAAATGCAAACAGCAGCAGCTCTCTCTCTGCATCACTGCACACAGACCTGTAGCTTTTTGGCCAACAAGATACAGGTGTCACACCTGCTTTTATCCCTGGAAGAGAGTCCCATCTTGCCTTTAAGCCATCAGACCAGGACTGCCTCTGTTCCAACACCACCTTTCAGAGTTACAGAAATCATTTCTGCTTTTGAACAGTTCATCACTTCCCAGAACTAAAAGCTTGCAGCACTCTTGCAATGCAGAGGCCTAGAAGCATGCCAGAAGCCATCATTAGAGGTGCAGTCACAGACTTCCACCTCTACACATCAGAACAAGCTTGTGTGAGAAGCTAATCAAAGGCTGTGAAGTACAGCACAGAGCTTTGGGTCAGCAGCCACACTAAGCAGCTTGGTGGTATTCAGCCACTCGGCAGAGCTCGAGGTTCTGTCTGCTCCAGTCCTATGGAGAGCTTTCACCACAAGGCAAACCTGCTGCAGGTCAGCTGTTGGACCTCACAGCCTGGAGATCAATATTGTCTCCTCTGCAAGTGAGAAACAGAGACACTGGTGCACACTTTCTGTGTAATTGGTTCTCGTGAGGGGCTTCAAGCATTCTGATACTTGTAGAGGTTACACAGTGAGGCACATACAGCCCAAGACCTTTCTGCAGAGCACTGATGAGGACTTGCCACAGGTGGTGGAGGAGCCAATGAGAAGTGTGCTGCTGGACCTATCAAAGGACTGGTTGAGGATGTGGAGGTTGGGGACAGTCTTGGCTGAAGTGACTTGGCAATTAGTATTGCAAGGTGAACACAAACAAGTTTCTAAAGAAATTTGCTTTTCTTTGGGCTCTCTTCCCACCATCTGTTCCTTTTATTTCTTCCTACAGTAAAACTCCTCTATTGATGCTGTTTGTTTTTACCTGAAGGATGTTGCTCCATTCTCTTTTATTTTAGCTTTCTGAAGAGGAGATGCTTGAAGGGACAGAATCCTATTTCCTGGCAGGGTAATTTGTTTCAGAATGGAACCTAAAACAAAACAAAGAACATACCCTAGTAAAAAGAGAAATGCTAAGGTAAGTGTTTAATCAGCTCATATTTCTAGCAAAGGCCACTCAATAACTGCTAATGAGATCCATTTGCATTCACTTTGCTCTACATGGCCAAACCTCTCCTTTGTGCTGGCCACTGGGAGCTGGATGGCTGAGACAAACTCAGCCTGGACCTGCTGCAGGAAAAAGCCTCATGAAACAGGCTTCTTAGAGTAAAGGAAGATCATCTTAATATAAAGGAAGTTTACTCACAGTATTGTAACAAGTGCAAATGTTTGATTGACAGAGAACCACAGAATCACTCTGGTTGGAAGGGACCTCTAAAGGGCATCCATTCCAACCTCCCTGCAGTCAGCAGGAACATCCTCCACTAGAGCAGGCTGCCCAAAGCCCTGTCGAGACTGACCTTGAATATTTCCAGGCATGAGGCCTCAACCACCTCCCGGAGCAACCTGTTCCAGTGCCCAACGATCCTCATGGTGCAGAACTTGTTCCTCACATCCAATCTCAATCTGCTCTGCTCTCATTTCAAGCCATTGCCCTCATCCTATCACTGCAGGCCTTTGGGAACAGTCCCTCTGCAGCTCTGTAGCCCCTGCAGGTCCTGGCAGGTGGCCATTAGGTGATGTTCCTAACGTGTGGCAGCAGCAGACATGGCACTGAATTTCTCAGGAGCACTCCAAGCAGGCAGTAAAGATGCTCAGCTTCTGGCAGAGAGCTGGCTGTTGCCACCAGCCAGCCACCTCCTTACACTCCTCAACCTACCAACAGCCTGGGCTTCCTTCTACACCCCAGCACTCCTCTCCCTTCTCCACTAAAGTAGTTCCACTTTACCTGGAAGCAGCTGTTTAGTCTGGAGCACTGTTTTCAGTAGCATCCTCTCCTCAGCAGATGTCTGCAGGGCCAGTGCTGAGGGCTGGGGGAGAGTGGATACTTGCTTCACAATGACTCCTGCTGGTTGGTTGACTACCTGGCAGGGGAACAGCCAACATCAGCAGTGAGAAAAGCTAGACATCAGAGAAGTAAATAGTACTAAGGTGTTCACTGAGCCACAGGTGCTGCTGCATGTGCCTGGTTAAGGCAAACAACCTCAGCTTTTGGGGTTTGGGCTTTGTTTAGTTGGGTTTTGTTATTTGTGGTTTTGAACTTCATGGCAAGAATTCTTCACACCTGCTGGTGAGTTTTACACTCAGAGTCCCAGAATGCCAGGTTGGAAGGGAGCCCAAGGACCACCTAGTCCAACCTTCCTAGGTGATAGTGCAGCTGCAGTGAGCTGGCCCAGCACCCTGCCAAGCTGAGTCTTCAACCTGCCCCATTGTAGAGGCACCCACTACTTCCCTTGGGAGAGGATTCCAATGTGTGACTGATCTTACAGGGAAACGTTTTCAACTTTGAAAACTTCCCATCTTTGTTCAGGCAGCAGACTGGGTTCCCCTGGAGGGAATGGCTCCTGATACAGCAGGGATGCAGCAGTCAAGACTCCTTTAGTGACTGATGTGAAAAGCCAGGCTCAGGCAGGCCCTGGGACAGGCAGACATTCCCAACCAGCACTGAAGATTTGTTGGAAGAAGGTATAGAAGTTACCATGCTGGTCAAAGTGACTTCATTTAACTGCCTGATTTAATTAGCAAAGCTCCAGACAGATGCTTCATCCCTGCTCACTATTGATAACCACACTGGAGGATTACACAATCCCTTATGCTGAGAGGCTTCTCCTCTCCCTAAGTCTTGCTTAACAAACTAAAAATTGAATGTTGACTCTGCCTGCTAATGACTTCAAAAGGGCAAGCATCACATGGACCCAGCTGGAAAGGGAGAACACCAAAACAAACAGCTGGAGGTCTGCCATCAAATCCTTTTCCTGTCAAGAACTAAGAGTACACACTCCAAAGTCACTAACCCATAGCTGAAGCCACAACATCACTTGTAAATGGAGATGCTCTGTAAAGTACTCTGCTCTCCTCACACCCCACCTGCAGCACTGTGTGCAGCTCTGCAGCCTCCAGCACAAGCAGCACATGCAAGTGTTGGAGCCAGTGCAGAGGAGGCCACCAAGA
Organism: Psilopogon haemacephalus; assembly: GCA_013396835.1. Classification (NCBI taxonomy): domain Eukaryota; kingdom Metazoa; phylum Chordata; class Aves; order Piciformes; family Megalaimidae; genus Psilopogon; species Psilopogon haemacephalus. The sequence continues at coordinate 597,817 of VWZI01013880.1, read as the reverse complement.
TGCTGAGAGGGCTGCAGCAGCTCTGCTCTGAGCATAGGCTGAGAGAGTTGGGGCTCTGCAGCCTGGAGAAGAGACGGCTGCCAGGAGACCTTGGAGTGGCCTTGCAGGATCTGCAGGGGGCTCCAGGAGGGCTGGGGAGGGATTATTGACAAGGGCTGGGGATGCCAGGATGAGGAGGAATGGGTTTGAAGTGGCAGAAGGGAGATTGAAAGTGGATGTTAGGAGGAAGTAGTTTGCAGTGAGGGTGGTGAGACACTCGCACCGGTTGCCCAGGGAGGCTGTGGCTGCTTCCTCCCTGAAGGTGTTAAAAGCCAGGCTGGATGAGGTCTTGAGCCAGCTGGGCTAGTGGGAGGTGTCCCTGCCCACAGCAGTGGGGTTGGAACTGGATAATCTTCAAGGTGCCTTCCAACCCAACCCATTCTGTGATTCTATGATTCTATGAATCTAGGAGAGCCAGAAGGGATGTGCTGGCAGCAGAGCTGCTGTTCCGTTTGCCATTCTAGCTGCTAGGCTAGCAGAAGTTGGGAGTCCTTGGGATTGGCAACAGGAGAGGACAACAACCCCAGAAACGGCGACGAGGATCTCGTGCCAGAGAGAAGTGTGACAAAAATGGGTAATATCTGTGAGCAAGAGCTATTGCCTCTTTTCTTCAGGTTAGCAGCAAGAAGTAATAAAGAAAAGAGACTGTTCCTTTGTGCCCCATTAAGTAGGTTGACAAAGACATCAAATAAAAATCGTCCACACTCCTGAGCTGAAAAAAAAAAGAAAGGCAGTGCAACATCCACTGCCAGCCCGAGACAGCCTCTCCATTAGCCTTACTTGAACCTGTTTTACATTCACAGAGCAAAGTGTGGAGCTCAGCAGAGAGATGTTGAGCTATCATCACACACCACAAGCACTGCTGCTTCATGGAGGAAGCCTCACCCGTGGAATGCAAATGCATACACCCAGGACAAAGAAAAGCTCTTGAAAAGCTGAGGAGCCTGTTGAAAGAAGCTCAGCTCTGAGGGGACTTGACACTAACTCCTGATTAAGAACAAGCAGTTGGAATAGCACAGGCACTTCACTCCTTGCTTCTGCTGTTCACAATGTCCAGGGATCACATCTCGATGGTAATTGCAGGGACTACACCACCAAACCCTTGCTCCTTATGCCTAACATGAAGCTTTAACAAGAGACAAACGACTACAGCAAGACAGGATTCATTGCTGAGGTGAAACTCAGCAGAGCCTTCAGTCACAGAGTGCCAGGGGCTGATCCAGTCCAACCCCCATGCCAGAGCATATCACACAGGAACACATCCAGGCAGCTCTTGAATATCTCCAGAGGGAGACTCCACAACCCCCCTGGGCAGCCTGTTCCAGGGCTCTGTCACCCTCACAGGGAAAAAATTCCTCCTCATGTTTCCATGGAACTTCCTATGCCTCAGCTTCCACCATTGCCTCTTGTGCTGTCATGGGACAATTGGATTGTGGTAAGAAAGTCACCAGGGGAGAACCCTTCCAAACATGAACCTCTCCCAGCACAGGCATTTGATCTATCCCAGCAGCTTCCCTGAAAAACACCTCCCTTGGTGTCCACCACCCAGAGCTCCAGCTCTTGGAATCATGCTGCAGAAATGCAAGCCTCTGGAAGCAGGCTGGAGCCAGGTGTGTTGGCCTCTTCCCTTCCTCCTACTACCAAGTGACAGGATGACAGCAAATGTCCTCAAGGGGAGCTTTAGGTGGGACATTAGAAGTAACTTTCCTGAAAGGCTTCTCAAAGCCTGACTCAGGCTGCCCAGGGAGGTGGTTGAATCCCCATCCCCAGAGGTGTTTCAGAGAGGCAGAGCTGTGGTGCTGAGGGCCATGGCTTAGTCCCAGCAGTAGTAGAGCCTGAGAATGGCTGGACTCAAAGTTGTCTTTTCCAACCAAACTGATTCCCTGGCTCTGTGGAAGTTCCATGTTGCAACACTCTGGTCATGGTTCTGCTATTATAGTACTGCAGTGCTGCATTCTTAAGCACCTCCAAGACCACAACAGAGCTGGCAGGTGGAAGCTCACTTTAGATTCCTCAAGCAGAAGAGACCTAAATTAGAACTGGGCATGCAGGAGGAGTGTATGGCAGCAGAGAGCTCTGCAGGCTGGGAAGGGAAAGGAGTTGCTGGCAGCATTGTGTGGACAGATTTGCACAGCTGGCATGTGCTACCCTTCAGCTGGCAGCAGCAGCCTTCTGCTTAGGGAGGGGAGGTCCAGATTTGTTCTCTTGTGGGAGGAAACAACCCCTCTGTCCTTTCAAGGAAAGGCAGCAGGGAAGCCCTAGAAGATGAAGCTGCTTCTAACTAACCTGCTCTTTGTGCTAATAGATTGTCTGAACAAACACCAAGCTCCTGATGTGGCCAAGGTGCAAAGTAGCCAACTCAGCCTTTCAGCTACATGCAAGGCAAAAATTAAGCAGGTGTTTTGGAAAGCAAGGAGTCACAGAATCACAGAACCTCAGAGGTTGGAAGGGACCTCCAGAGATCACCCAGTCCAACCTCGCTGCCAAGCAGGATCCCCCAGGGTAGTTCACAGAGGAATGCACCCAGGCAGGTCTTGGAAGTCTCCAGAGAAAGAGACTCCAGTCTCTCTGGGCAGCCTGCTCCAAGGATTTCAATCACTGTGCCTGGGATCTACCCAAGAGAGGATAGAAACATGCTTGGTATGCAGTTTAGCGTTGGTAAGGTGTGAGGAAGAAAAGAAACTGCAACAGGCTGCCAGACTGCAGAGGGGCAGGAGGCAGAAGCCATTCCTTGAGTTCACCAATCTCGTACTCCAGAACTGTTTTGACTACCCAGGGTGGAGTTCAGCTTCCTCCTCTGTCGGTGCAGATGGCAAACCTTTCCCCTGGATTGCAGGGCTTACTCTGCAGCCAACAAACTGCTCTCCAGCCCTTGGACAACCTAAGAAGCTCTCATTTTCTTCTGGCTGCAATTCCAGATTCACTCCTCGAAGACAGTAAGGCTACCAGCTCCTGCTCCAAGTTGGCTGCAGCTCCTGCATCAAAGCCTGTCAGGGCATATGCTGGGTAACTGTTTGGGGCTTTTTGAGAGCTTTTTTGGTTGGCTGTGGGGGGCTTTCTGAAACCCAAAGGATCCTCCCCGTCCCTTCCACAGAGCTAAGTGCTTTGTTCTTAAAGTTCTTCATTTAGAATGCAGGATTCTTGTACTGCATCCACCTTATGCACGTTGAAAGGAGGAAAGTTTAAAAAGCCAAAGATTTTAGGGGTCTGAATACTGCTAAATCAAGTGTCCACAGCAAACAAACTGCAAAGGAGATTCACACACCTGGGAAATCAGATCTACCTTAAGAGGATGTCTGAAGTTTTGCTCTCCTTTCAAGGAAAAAAAAAAGTCTTTGTAAGGAAGTCCTAGTCAAGAACTGAGTTACCCACCAAAGGGACACCATTCACAGAACCACAGAATGGTTTGGACTGGAAGGGACCTCCAAAGTCATCCAGTCCAACCCCAATGCAGTCAGCAGGGACATCCTGCACTAGAGCCACCCTCAGAATGAAAAATATTTCCCCTGTATTTCCATGGAACCTCCTGTGTTTCAGTTTGTCTGCCTGTGATCCACACTTGGTTGGTATTTAACACTAACATTAGCAAGAAGTTAACCTGTGCCAAGGCAAAAAGAAAAAAAGTCTGTTAACACCTTGCCTTTGAGGGTATTGTTTCATCAAGACATTTATTCCTCCTGGAATTTGCTAGCTAATGAGGCCTGATAGGAAAAGCTCACTTTTGGATGACTTCATAATTAACATGCCTTAGCAAATCTGGAGGTCAGAACTCTGCTTGAAAAGCTCCTTGAGCTACTTTGTGCATTTCAGTTAACACATCACTAAATACCTTCCAGCCCCTCATGCCTTGTACCCAAGGTAGGAAGCACCAAGGCAGAGAGCCTTTGCTCCTTGGTGGCTGGCTGGGGCACAGCCCTAACAAGACATCCAGCAGTAATTAACAAAAGCATCCCCCAGCAACTTCTCACACCAGCACATCCTGCCTTCTCTTGCAGGTGCCAGCCTAGGCTAGGGGCAGAACTTGTATTCCCTAGTGCCTCAAGGTGGATGTCCAGGCTGGTGCAATGGTGCTCAGCAGATCTTGCAAGAGATCAAGCTTACAGCTTGCTTTAGATTCACAAAATGGTTTGGGTTGGAAGGGACCTTAAAGATGATTTAGCTGTAATTCCCTGACGTGGGCATGGAAACCTTCCACTAGATCAGGCTGCTCATCCAACCTGGCCTTGGACACCTCCAGGGAGGGAGCAGCCACAAGCTCCCTGGGCAACCTGTGCCAGTGTCTCACCACCTTCACTGTCAAGAATGTCTTCCTAATCTCCAGTCTCCATCTCTCCTCTTCCAGGCCAAAGCTATTGTCCCTCATCTGAGCACTACAAGCCCTTGCAAATCATCCCTCCCCAGCCCCCCTGTAGCCCACTTCAGGTACTGGCAGGCTGCTCTAAGGTATCCCCAAAGCTTCCTCTTCTCCAGGCTGAACAGCCCCAACTCTCAGTCTGTCCCCACACAGGAGGCTCTCCAGCCCTCTAGAGCATCCTTGTGGCACCCTCTGGAGCCTCTGGAGTTCCAGGTCCTTCTAGTGCTGAGGGTGCAGAACTGGAGGCAGTACTCCAGATGGGGACCGAGCAGAGCAGGACAGAGGGGCAGAATCCCCTCCCTGTGCTGCTCTGGCTGCAGCCAGTACACAGCTGGCTCTGGGCTGCCAGTGATCAGTGCTGGCTGCTGGGCACTTTGGCACCAACTGACACCCAAGGCCTCCTCCTCAGGCCTGCTCTTGAGCCGTTCCCTGTCCAGCCTGGATTTGTGCTTGGGATTACCCTGACCCAGGGGCAGAACCTTGCACTTAGCCTTGCTCCCCTTCCCCACAAGGGCTCAGCATCCCCATCCCATGACAAGCACTCCTGATTAACTCATGGCAGTCACCTTCACAGGCTGGAAAAGAACAAGCTAGGGCCCAAATCAATTTCCTCTCTGCTAAGATGCAAAGTAAAGAGGCCTGGTTACAGGGAAGCAGAGACATCCATCTTACCAACTGTTTCACTTTAACCACCTGCTGAGCTCCCACTGCCTGCGCCGGCACGGAGCTGGGCTGGGAGATTGTGATGCTGATGGGAGCTCCAGCGGCTGCCTTCAGGGGCTGCAGAGAGCTTGGTGATGGAGAACTCACTGTGGAGACTACCACTGGCTTCACAGACTGCAGAGAGGACGTTGCCACTGCACAAGTGAAGACTGGCTTGGCAGCCTGCACTGCAGGGAGGCCTGGTGGGGCTGGCATCGTGGTGAGGACTGCAGCTGCAGGCCGGAGGGATGCTGGCACCACTGCAGAGGAAGGAACAGGCTTCAGCACCTGCAGGGGACCCTTCACTGATGCTCTGGCAAGGGCTGGCTTTGTAACTGCAGAGGCTGTGACTGTTGCAGAGGCAGACACTAGTGGCAGAACTACAGAGGCTGTGACTCTTGCAGGGGCAGACACTGGTGGCAGAACTGCAGAGGCTGTGACTGTTGCAGGGGCAGACACTGGTGGCAGAGCTGCAGAAGCTGTGACTCTTGCAGGGGCAGACACTGGTGGCAGAGCTGCAGAGGCTGTGACTCTTGCAGGGGCAGACACTGGTGGCAGAGCTGCAGAGGCTGTGACTGTTGCAGGGGCAGACACTGGTGGCAGAGCTGCAGAGGCTGTGACTGTTGCAGGGGCAGACACTGGTGGCAGAGCTGCAGAGGCTGTGACTGTTGCAGGGGCAGACACTGGTGGCAGAGCTACAGAGGCTGTGACTGTTGCAGGGGCAGACACTGGTGGTAGAGCTGCAGAAGTGGTGACTGTTGCAAGGGCAGATGCAGGGTTTGTAACTGGAGAAGTTGTTGCTACAGCTGAAGTTGCCACTGCTATGGAAGGAGCTGGGGCTGCAGAGGTGCAGGAGGCAGCAGGTCCCTGTGCTGGAGCTGGCTGCAGACACTGCTGGATAAAGCTGTGTACATTGGGCAGCAGCTGCCGCAGGGCGAGAACACTTTTCTAGGAGACACAAGGAGAAAGCACTGCCCTGAGCAGCAGCACTCCACAACACTGACACATTGCCAGCTCAATATTCCTCCTCATCTCTCCATTTAATTTTTCAGAAGAGTATAAATTCCTTATTCCAGAAACCAGGCACCCTTAAACCCATGCCAGCAGTGGTCAGTGCAGACCACAGGAATCAGCAGCAGAGGCCGAGCCAAGGCCAGCAGCCACCATGGCTGCACAGCACACAGCAAACTGCACTTGCAGGGCAATTTACCCATAACTTTGTTTGCTCTGGTTTTGTTTGTTTGTTTTTTTTTTAATATATTTTTCAATTTGGAATTGACACTTGTTTTTACTTTTTTTCAGCATAAAACCATTTCAACTGCTTTACCACCTCAAAAAAAAAACCTTTAAAGTTTGCTTTGCCAAAAGCCCTGCTGTGTTGTAACCCTTGGGTTTGTTCCACTGAGCCCATCTGCCAGGGAGGCCAGAACCAAGCTGTGAAGACAGGAGCAGCTCGGTACCGATGTAGCTGTGCCTACACTAGAGGGGGACAGCACTTCAGTAATGTCGGTGAGACCGCAGCAGCAGCAGCAGCACTGAGGCTGTCAGCTCTCTGCAGCAGAAGCTCACTATGGGTAGCTGACATTGTCTGAGAATATCAACGGGCAGAACAACCTTGGAGCCCTCTACAGATCTTTCTCCTCGACTATGTAAAATGTTGTGGCTCAGAACCACTGGAAATCAGCTCCGTGTGTTCTCACTGCCCGTTTTGTACCTCCTCTGAAGGTTGAGAGCCTCCAGCACACAGTGCTCTGGCTCTGTGCAGGAGGAACATGTCTCACATGCTAATACATCAAGTGAGCAAATTGCTTAGGGTCAGAAGAGACCTCAAAAGATCATTTGGTCCATATCTGGACCCTCTGCAGCACAACTGCCTTGAGCATTCACTTCCTTTACTTTTTAAAAAGCTGCTCGGCTGTCCTCATGCTCATTTCTTTACCAAATGCATCCTGAGCAGATTTGAAAATCACAGAATGACAGAATGGTTTGGGTTGGGAGAGACCTTAAAGATCACCTAGATCCAAGCCCCCTGCCGTGGACAGGGACAGCTCCCACTAGACCAGGTTGCTCAAGACTCCAGCCAATCTGGCCTTGAACACATGCAGGGAGGAGTTATAAATGTCCTCCCTGGGCAATCTGTTCCAGCGTCTCACCACCCTCACTGCAAACAATTTCTTCCTGATGTTCAGCCTAAATCTCCCCTCCTCAAGCTTCAACCCATTGCCCCTTGTCCTATCACTACAAGCCCTCCCCTCGTCCTATCACTACAGCTCTCTTGTAGGCTTCACAGCCACACTGTACTTTCCCACCTGTTGGAACAGACGAAATAACTCCACCGAAAACCTGCAGCTCAAGGATAAGAGATAACTCCAGAGTCCTCCCTAAAATTCCACTTGACTGCTAACACTGCTACCAGCTGTACTGTGGGGTTTTGCCAGTCTGGAGCTGTAAGCACTTTCCCCACAGACAGGGGAGGAAATCAGTCCTTGAAGCACCTCAGAGAAGTGCTCCTGGAGCCAGCTTCCATTTGGCACTCAGTCCTGTCACAGCTGCTCAGAGCTCCAGACCTATTCACTACATATCCTTCAAGTACTTCAGAAGCAAGCACTTGGGGTGCAGGGTGGCTTCAAGCATGGCTAACAGGCACGACAAAGCCAGCTAACCAACCTGGGCACTGCCTAACCATGCTGCTGAAGCCACAGCATTGCTTTGTCACTGCCATGTCCCACACAGGGCAGGCACCACCTTCTCAAGCATGATAGGATACTGCCCAAAGCAGCAGAGCCCAACTGGATCCCAGTGCCTGGCAGCATGCTGCAGGAGAAACCTGCAATGGCTCTGCTGTGCTGGGTCCAGCTCTGACCCACTCTGGGGAGCCCCAGATTAACTGCTGTGGAGCCCAAACGTAACTGCTGTGCAACTGCCTCGGGGTCTGGACAGCAAGTGCAGCAGCTCTCCACACGCTGGGATGGTTAACACCTGAGGCTGAGCACCTCTGTGCAGCAGCAGGACAGTGCTGCACCTGAGCTGACAAACCCTCGGGGCAGCTGGAGGAATGGAAGCAGAAGCAGTGCAGCCACCCCTCGGGTCTTCTGTGTGAGCTGGTCTGGAGCTCTCAGGACTCAGCAGCCCCAGGCTAGATCTGTGCAGAGCTACTGAAGTTCACCTGCCTGTTTTGGGAGCACTGCAGTCACTGAGCTGGCCCCATGCAGGAGCAGCTTCCAAAGCATTGGTCTCCACTAATGACTGGAGGGTAATTACTCTCCAATTTATCAACACAGCACCCATTAGTCTTCTGAAATCCTACTCCATCCCAAAAGATAATTGTCTTCCCATGAGCAAAATACCTATTTGAATGCCCCCTGTTGAAACCAGGTGATCTTGAAGGTCCTTTCCAACCCAAACCATTCCATGACTCTGTGAATGTTTTGACTCTGCTTTGCTTCCTCCCCTCGCTTCACACCAGGTATCCACCACCAGACACTTACCTTGAGAAAAGGAACTAAGTATGGCTGTGGGGACGACTTGAGCTCTATGTACAGCTTCTTTGTAAATTCTTCTGGTTCAATTTTTGCTTCCTAAGAGGCAAGTACAATGGCAATGTACTTCACAGAAATTTACATTATCAGGGAAGTGTTCACCTTAATACTCAAATCCTTTGTCTTTTTCCCTGCTGTATTTCTAAATAGCAGTGTTTAGGACAGGGTGATGTTGTTCAGGTGTGATGTTATCAAATCAATTACTTCTTTCAGCTACAGGCAGCTCACACACTGAAGCATGCTTGTCCAGACAACCCTTCCCTGGAGTGAACCCTCCGAAACAAGTTTTCAAGCAGCACCGATCCTTTGGAGTGCCTCCATGTTATGCAGAGGTGTTTTAAATCCACTGCAAGCACTTCTGGCCTGTAAAGGCGGCTTTCTGCCTAAAGAGAGCTGAGACAAAGGACAACTCACTTCTTGTTTTAAGGCAATTCCAATCTAAGGGATAATAAAGCAGAGCACTTAACAGGGGCGTGCAGAAGCACCACAGCATCGCCTGAGCATACCGCCAAGGTCCTCTGCCTCCCAGAGCTCTCTCCTTTCTTAATGCTTTCGGCTCTGCCACAACACAAAAGCCTGACCTAAGGGCTTGGGAGGGTTGGGAAGCCACAACAGACTTCCCAGAGTCACCAAACCACGAACAGAATCACAGAACCTTAGAGGTTGATCTAGAGATCATAGAATGGTTTAGGTTGGAAGGGACCTCAAAGCTCAGCCACTTCCAACCCCCCTGTGCCATGGGCAGGGACACCTCCCACTAGAACAGGTTGCTCAAGGCCTCACCAGGAGGTTCTGCACCAGATTCTTCACATTCTGCCCCATCACAGATGCTTGAGGTCCACCAGATGCCAGTTTTAGTAGTGTAGCAAGAAAATTCTTGCATTTCTTCACATTCTCCAGCATGTCCTAGCAGGGAAACAAAAAGAAGAGCATTAGAGATGTTGCATTGCCTCTCCAACCTCTGATGAACAGAGAGAATGTTAATTTTTAATTAAAAACTTTTTTTTTTTTTCCCCTTTCTGTGGAAGTGCTGGGCTTGGGT
>VWZI01013880.1:540700-577720 GCA_013396835.1 Psilopogon haemacephalus | reverse complement strand
GTGCGTGTGCCCGCCGCGGGCACAGAGGGAGCCCCCAAAGCGACACAAGTTCGCCATCAGCTGAGGAGCGGCGCCCGCCTTGCCGGCAGGCCCTGGCGCTGGAGCAGCACCTGCCTGCGAGCATGGAGAGGACAAAGCTGTCCCGTGTGAGCTGCACCGGCAGGGCTGGGCTGGGCTGGGAGCAAGGCCGAGGAGGGCTGCGCAGCTCTGCCCACCGAAGCAAGCACAAGGCTACAGGCAACAGAGCTTTGAACAACAGTTTTCAGAGAGCAGCTGAAAAGTTTGCTTGTTTGGTAGGGACATCAGCCAGACCTTCAGTAATTCAGCCCGGAGCCTGTGCTGTTTGAGGCTTGTCACAGCTAAGTTTGGGCCGAATCTCCATAGGGTTTGAAGCACTCTTGTCATAAAATGGGTTGGGTCAGAAGGAACCTTAAATATCATCTAGCTCAAACCCCCTGCCATGGGCAGGGACACCTGCCACTAGACCAGCTTGCTGAGGACCTCATCTAGACAGGTGTTAAAATACTTCCAGGGATGGGACTTGAAGAAAACAGCACCTTATTAAGGATCCAAGCACAGTAGTTGCTCTCTGGCAGGATGTCCTCTCTCCCTCATTGCTTCAGCTCTTGCATTCTCTACCATTCCACAACAAACTCAAACTAGAATCCTCGAGAGGCAGCAGCAGTGCTTTCAGAGTTGAAAAGCATGAGAGCAGGCTGGGATGCTGGTGGGAGAGGAGGTGATGGAGTAACAGAAGGACAATCTCTACCCCTTAAAAGTGCTGCCAACTCTGAGAAATGTCAGTTCTGAGGGATAGAAAAGTGTTGCACGCACAAAGTAACAACCAGGGTACAGAAAGTTACCTCTGGCATGCCAGAAGGTACTCACAGACCTGGAGAACAAGGAAACTGCAGTTCCAGGGAAGCTCAGCAGTGGCTAACAGCAGGAGGAGGATGCAAGGGGAGACAGACTGCCTACTGCTCCTGCACCTCAGCAAAAATGGAGTTGGCTTATTACTTAAGGCTAAGATTTTCATTTCTCGAGGTCATTCAGCTTCTGAAGGAATTTCTGAGAACCTCACGCACATGGTCAGGAGTGACTGTGTCTGGAAGAGACAAAAAGAAACAGCTGAAGAAGAGAGCTCTCTCTCTCTCTCTGTATATGTGTGTGTGTGTTTGTGAAAGCTGCAAGGCACAGGCAAGCATGGAGAGAGGAGTGTAAAATACAGCACAGGAGGGAAAAACAAGAGGAGCACAAGGAGTGGTGTGAGGGAAGGACAACAGAGAAAAAGGTATAGCACAATGATAATAAAGAGAATAAAAAAAAACCCAAAACACTGAACAAAGTCCAGATTTAGAAATATGCTTAAAATAGAATCATAGAATCAGCCAGGCTGGAAGATACCTCCAAGCTCATCCAGCCCAGCCTATCACCCAGTGCTATCCAATCAACCAGACCATGGCACTAAGTGCTCCATCCAGGCTTTGCTTGAACACCTCCAGGGATGGGGATTCAACCAGCTCTCTGGAGGAGCCTGTGCCAAGCTTTGAGAACCCTTTCAGGCAAGATAAACAGTAACAAAGAACTTCAGGAAAAAAGGGGCTCATAGTGACAGGGTAAGGGGCAATAGATTGAAGTTGGCAGAGGGGAGATTGAGACTGGAGATTAGGAAAAATTCTTGACAGTGAGGGTGGTGAGACACTGGCACAGGTTGCCCAGGGAGGCTGTGGATGTCCCCTCCCTGGAGGTGTTCAAGGCCAGGTTGGATGAGGCCTTGAGCAAGCTCAGCTAGTGGAGGATGTCCCTGCCCATGTCAAGGGGGCTGGAAATGGGTGATCTTTAATGTCCCTTCCAACCCAAACCATTATTCAGTTCTGTAATGTCTTCTACAACCCATGCAAATAGGATGCTGCCATACACCTTCCCACGCTGCTTCCAGCAGGAGATGTTCCCCACAGTGTCTTACACTACCATAAATTAGCAATCATATAGCTCCCAGCACTATCAATCTACAGAGACCTTCCCAGAGTCACCTAACATTGTACCACCAGATGTTAGGGGAGATTTCATGCATCACATGTCACCTGGAATAATTTCTGTGAGGAGAGTTTGTATACCAGTCATGACTTGTTTCCTACCAAGTCATTAACACATAGCTGTGGTGGCTGGCTTCTCCTTATTAGAGCAGCTTCACTGTCTCTTCCACCAGATTTCACAGCAGAGCAGGCAATGAAATAATTAAACCAAGTATCTTCACCCAGGGTTTTGCATTTTCATGGAAGAAAGAAGCCCAAGCTTTCCTGGAAGCATTTATCACATCTTTTGTACTAGATAACTTGTTAGCAAAGCTGCTTGCTAATTAGATGGGTTCCTTTTTTTTTTTTTTTTTTTGCCCCTATTGCTTCACAGAACAGAATAATAGAATGATTTTGGCTGGAAAGGACCCTTAAAGACATTGACTCCAAGGCTGGGGCTAAATCATCCCTTAGCACCTCAGCTCTGCCTCTTTGAAACACCTCCAGAGATGGGGATTCAGCCCCCTCCCTGGTCAGCCTGTGTCCTGTGTGTGAGAACCCTTGCAGGAAGAAGTTTCTTCTTCCTGCAACCTAAACCTCCCCTGGGGCAACTTGAGGCTATTTCCTCTCATCTTATCATTTGTTACTAGGGAGAAGAGACCAACCCCTGTCTAGCTTCAGCCCCTTCTCGGGGAGCTGTAGAGAGCAATGAGGTCTCCCCTCAGCCTTCTCTTCACTACACTGCACTCCCCCAGCTCTCTCAGCTGCTTCTCTGTAGCCCTGTTCTCTGGACCCTTCCCCAGCTTTTTTGCTCTTCTCTGGACCTCTCCAGCACCTCAATGTATATCCTGTAGCAAGGGGCTCAAAACTAAACCCATTATTCAAGGTGTAAATATTTAATGGAATGAGGGCTGGGTGATCTTGAAGGTCTTTTCCAAATGAAAGGATTCTGTGATGCTGCGTGTAAAGGCTGTGCCATCCCTCCTGAACATCAAAACATGCTCTCTGGCGTCTGTTAGGAAGGAAACATGATGAGGTGTGGGGAACATCACAGCAAAAAGTTTCAAAGTTGCAAAAGTTGTGTTTTATGAATACAGGATGGAGAGGCAGCCCCTGAACAAGAAGGCTACAACCAGTGTAAAAAGCAAAGGACATGAGGTGGTTACAGACACAAGAGCCCAGGGAATAGCATGAGAACAGAGATCGATGTGAAGCAGTAGTCTCATCACACTTAGCATTTATAGATGCAGTCACAGAATCACAGAATGCTTTGCGTTGGAAGAGACCTTAAAGATTGTTTAATTCCACCCCCCTGCCATGGGCAGGGACACTTCATCCCAGACCACGTTGCTAAAGGTCCCATCCAGCCTGGCTTTCAGCACTCCAGGCTTGGAGCCTCCACAACTTCTCTGTGCCACCTGCTCTACAGTCTCACCACCCTCATGGGGAAGAATTGCTTCCTAATGTCTTATTTCAATCCAGCTTCTTCCTGTCACTACATATCTCTGTCAGAAATCCCTCTCCAGGGAGGGGAGATCAGCAGACTTGTTTTATTTCCACTTTAGCAAGGTTTTAGACAGTTCTCTCCCCTAACATGCACAGAGGCAAACTAAAGGACTGGTTAAATGAGTGTACAGTGAGGTGTACTTAAACTTAGCTGACTGCCAGGCTCATGGGGTGGAGTCCAGCTGGGGGACACTTCAGAGTGATGTGTCTCAGGGGATCAATACTGGAGCAAATGCTCTTTAGCTTCTTCATTCATGATCTGTATGGCAGCAGAGAGTGGAGCCTCAGCAAGTTTACAGGTGTTACCTGGCTGGGAGGAGTAGCTGATGCACCAAGGGGTTGTGCTGCCATTCAGAGAACCTCAATAGGTTGAAGAAATAGGCAGACACAAACCTCATAAAGTTCAGCAAATCACAAAACCATGGAAAACATCCAGGTGGAAGAGACCTCCAAGATCATCCAGTCCAACCTTTGACCCAGCACTAAAACCATGTCCCTAAATGCCAGGTCCACAGGCTGCTTGAACACCTCCAGGGACGGTGACTCCAGCACTGCCCTGGGCAGTGTTTGCAGTGTTTGAGAACCCTCTCTGTGAAGAAGTAGGAAGGGAAATGCAAAGGAACAACCTCATGCTGGGGCCTGACTGGCTGGAAAGCAGAAAAGGGTCTGGGAGTGCTGGCGGACGAGGGGAATGTGAGCCTGCAGCAAAGGCCAGCAGCAGCCTGGGCAACCCTGGCAGCAGCACTGCTAGCAGAATGAGGGAGGTCTTCTTTGGGTCACAGGATCAGGCTCTCTGAAGAAAATTGCACTTGCTATGATTTGCAGTGTGTTGATTGGAGCTGTGACAACGAGGTAGAAATACTGCCCTGGAGTTGTTCAGTCTTCTCCTCTGCCCTTCATGGTCAGGGCCCTTCAGAAGGCAGAAGCTGAAGGTGATGCAGATGCTGTAGAAATAAAAGCCCCCAGAAAAGCCCCAGAAGAATCTCTCTGTTGCAAGTGTGTTGTCTCCAACCGAGAGCAATCTTCAACTCCTCCAGATCATAGCTACCTTCTCACCAACACAAACTGGCAGTGCCTTCTCCTGTTTCTCTTCTGCCTTGCTTTAGACACTCAGACAATAAGGATTTAACCAAGCACACTGTTTTGCTTCTGTATCCTAAAATAAAATATTAACCTGTAAGAATTCTTGAAGAATTCTCAGCCCTAAGGAGGCTTAGAGTAGCTGTTCTGCTATTCTTTATTTATGGCATAGAATGTGAGTAGCTGCAGATTCCCTTTTGAAGAATAAAATCAGGACATGGAAAGGTTTTTCTCACCACAGCTCTTGCACTTAACTCCCATTAGTGCACAGAGCAGAACTTGTTGGGAGTTTCTTTATTATAAATATTTATATTTGCAAGCTGAGCTGATAGGTACTAGAATAAAAATTTAGCCTCCCAGTTATACATTTTTTTTTTCCCTGGGTTTGTTATTGCTCCTCTGGAATGCGACAGAGCCACCAGTACCCTTGTAGCATGCACTGCTGTTTGCGTACTTGACTTCATACCAGATCACAGGGGCTTGCATTTCAGGTGCTGATGCTTAGCAGCGTTCTCTGCAACAGTCACTGCAAGATATAAAAGTGAAAATAGGAAAAAACTAAAATAAACAGTCAAGAAGCTAACAGAATAAATTCAAGAGAAAATTTATTGTGTTAGTGACCTCTTCTAGGAAGCAAAACTCACCATTTAGCCTACCAGCACTATGATACTGTTCATAGAATCACAGAATGGTTTAGGTTGGAAGGGAGCTCAAAGCTCATCCAGTTCCAACCTCCTTGTGCCATAGGCAGGGACACCTCCCACTAGAACAGGTTGCTCAAGGCCTGATCCAACCTGGTCCTGAACACCTCCCTGGGCAACCTGTGCCAGTGTCTTACCATCCTCATTGCAAATAATTTCTTCCTAATCTCCAGTCTACATCTCCCCTCTGCCAGCTTAAAGCCATTCCCCCTCATCCTATCACTAAAAGCCCTTGTCAAAAGTCCCTCCCCAGTTTTCTTTTAGCCCACTTCAGATACTGGCAGGCTGCTCTAAGGTCTCCCCACAGCCTTCTCTTCTCCAGGCTGAACAGCCCCAAATCTCCCAGCCTGTCCCCATTGGATCCTCTCCATCAGTTTCCTTCATACTGTGAAATTGGGAGCCCAGAGCTGGACACAATACTCCAGATGTGGCCTCACCAGAGCAGAGCAGAGCAGGGGGGGAAGAGAACCTCCCTCAAGCTGCTGGCCACACTCTGGTTTACGCATCCCAGAAGAAAAAGATCTGCCTGAAACATATTTGCATTCAAAACTCATGGTGGTGATCTGGATTTATGCATCTAAATCACAATTAAATAATGTTAAGGTTGCAAGGAGCTCACAAGAGCAAAGAAATGTGCAATTAAAGAGCAAACACACCATATGCCCTTCCATATCTCGGCATATTGCAGGGCATTAAGACAGACATAAAAGAGACACCCTGTTGGGGTGATGTGTTCTCAGACATGTGGCACAGCTCTGCTGCAGCCAGCTCCTTCCCTGTCTCCATGCATCTCTGCCATTATTCAAAGGTTGATTTTTTACTCTGATTTTTTTTTTGCCCTTCCCGTGGTAAAAAACGGTGGAGCTGGAGGCTTCACTTTCCATGATTCCTTTGATCTGTTGCTGTTTATGGATGTGGAAGTCAAAAATGTTAAATGTGTGAATGAAAAATCAATGTGGAGGGGGAGAGAGGAGTTCCTTTAATCATCAGGGAGGTTCACAAGCTCTGTGGGCAACCTGTGCCAGTGTCTCACCACCCTCAATGCAAGGAACTTCCTCCTACCATCCACTTTCATTCTCCCCTCTGACACTTCAAACCCATTCCTCCTCCTCCTCCTGCAATCACCAGACTTTATCAATAGTCCCTCCCCAGCCCTGATGGATATGCTGGAATCATTCCTCTTCCTCAGCATGACCTACAGTGCAAGGAGAGGGCCAGAGACTTTTTTTTGGTGAGGAGAGCAAGCCAGCTTAGCATCACATCAACTCAGGGTGCTGTATAATCTGAAGAGACAGAGCAGGAGCAGTGCCATCCTGGTGACACAGAGCATCAGGCCCAGGTGGCCAGCCCTTGGAGAGGGAGATGCTGTAGGAATGCAGGAACAGCTTGGAGCCAGCAGCCTGGGAACTGGTTGTCAAGGGAGAAAAGCAGGGGGTGATGGGCAGTCACAGCAAATCCTAGGGCAGCAGAGCCAGGAAGAGTAATCTCTGTGGGGCTGGGGAAGGGAGCCAGCCCCGACGCAGCGTGAGCAGGGAGCATGCCAGTTGGGAAGCAGCTGCACAGCCACGGGGGAGCCACGGACGCCAGTGACAAATGTGAGCTGTAACCAAAGGGGTTAGGGCTCGAGGGGAGAGCCAGGGACTGCAGCCAGCAACAGCTGAGCAACAGAGCAAGCCATGCACTGACTGAGGAACAGGACATGGGGCTTGTGGTGTGATGTTGTGTCGCCAGTCCTGTCCCCTCAGCCACAGCAATCAGTTGACAAAAAGCCACAGCTTGGAAAGGAGACAACTCACAGCCTGTGACCCTGAGATGAAAAGCACACAGGCTGAGCAGGGGCTGTGCCCAGGAAAAGCAGCTGTAAAATGCTTTAGTTGGGCATTTTCTGACTTTACTGTACCACCATCCTTTGAAACTGCAATCTTTGTGGAGAAAAGGAGCTGGAGCCCCTCTTCTGTGAGGACAGGCTGGGAGATTTGGGGTTGTTTGGACTGAAGAGGGCTGTGGTTAGTAGGCTGACAGAGGTTCTCCTGCCCTCTGCTCTGGCGAGGCTACATCTGGAGTACTGTGTCCAGATCTGGGCCCCCAAGTTCAAGAGGGACAAAGAACTGGCTGAGAGAGTCCAGCACAGAGCCACAAAGATGCTGAAGGGAATGGAACAGCTCTGGTAGGAAGAGAGCCTGAGGGAGCTGGGGCTGAGATGCTGGGAGAGGAGGAGCTGAGATGTGACCTCAGCAATGGTTCTAAAGATGTGCAGGTGAGTGGCAGGAGGCTGCAGCCAGGCTCTGCTGCGTGATGCCCTCTGACAGCACAAGAGCCAATGGTGGAAGCTGAGGCAGAGGAAGTTCCATGTGAACCTGAGGAGGAATTTTTTCTCTGTGAGGGTGACAGAGCCCTGGAATAGGCTGCCCAGGGGGGTTGTGGAATCTCCCTCTCTGGAGATATTCAAGAGCTGTCTGGATGTGTTCCTATGTGACCTGCTCTGGGTGATGGTGCTCTGGCAGGGGGTTGGACTGGATGAGCTGTGGAGGTCCCTTCCAGCTCCTGACATTCTGTGATTCAGAGAGGCCTTCCTCTGGCCTTTCAGTACGTGAAGGAGACCTGTAAGGAAGGTGGGAAGAGACTTTGCAGCAGGGCTTGTTTTGACAGGACAAAGGGTGATGTTCTTTGTGGGAACCCAGGGATTATCTAATGACCTTGATGTCTGTGTGGGGCCCTGGAGCGTGATAAGGGATGTGTGGGAACAGGAGTGAAAAATAACCATCGGCAGTATCCTTGAAGCGGCTGAGAAAGGCAGTGGGGAGGAGAGCGCCTGCTAAAACAAAGCTGTGGGCTTTAGCAGGGCAGGCTGTGGGAAAGTGGAACTGTACCATGCACAAACTCCTCAGTAAAGCTCCACTGGCTCCACAGCTCTTGGCCACTGGTGCACTCTGTGGCCGTGGTCAGCTCCTGGCATTCTGGTCCATCAGTTTGGCATTTCGGCTCTCCTTGTGGAGAGGCTGACATCAGCATAGCTCCCCAGGCGCTCAGGAATAACCCACAGGTTTTAAACTGAAAGAGGGAGACTCAAAGGGCTTCTAAGGAAGAAACTTTGTACGCTGAGGGCAGTGGAACACTAGGCCAGGTTGCCCGCAGAAGCGTTAGATGCCAGGTCAGGCTGTTTGAGGCTCTGAGCAACCTGATCCAGCTGCAGATGTCCCTGCCTAGTGCAGGAGGATTGCACTGGATGACCTTTCAAGGTCCCTTCCCACCCAAAACCATTCCGTGGTTCTATGAACACCTAAGACTTGGACAGCTTCATGAAGGTCTTTGACGAAACCCAGATTCCCTCCAGTGGCCGCGCTGGAAAAGATCACGGCTGATGTGTCATTGTCAGTCACTCGAAGTTGGAGCTGCAGCTACTGTTTCTTCTTCCATGTCCTTCTCGTGATAGAGAAGCTGCAGGCGCCGGCGGCGGTGAGGGAGAGCCGCCCCGCACCAGCGAGCTGCGGGCGCAGAGCGGCTCCCTCCCAACTTCTTCACGGGTTGGTTCCCCCCCGCACCTGTCAGCATGGGCAGCACAGGTGCTGCTCCTTCAGCAGACGGCGGCAGCGGCACCTCCCGCAGCAGTTACGCTTTGCTGTGGACTGCCAAGGACGCTCCCGGCCGGCAAGCGCTGCAGCCCCCGCCAAGCAGCGCGCCCCGACCGCGGCTAGCCCTCGGCGCTCCCGCGAGGTGGCGGCCCCGCCCCGCGCCGGAGCGGGCTGCCCGGGAGCAACCAACTGTGGCGCTGCACGGAGGGGGGAGGAGAGAGCGTCCCCTGTAAAGTGCGAACCGTAGCGCCCACACAGCCTCTTCCCTCCCCGACGTGGGTCGTACCACTTCGCTGCCCGTCCGGCGCGGAGGCGCGTTAGGCTGGAAAGTACCAAGTACGCGGAGGGAAAGGGGTAGCTGTGAAGGTCGCGTGTTGACGGGAGGTCATGTTCAGTGACCGCAGCCCCGGTTCTCGGTCCCTGCGTTTTGGCCGAGAGGTGCATGGTAGTCACAGCCTCGTGGGGACTGTCCCCTCGCAGCGAGAAAGGAAGAGGAGCCGCCGGCCTTGCTTAACCCTTCCTCGGCGGGACGGGGTTGGGCCGTCCCCCTGGGCAGCCGCCTCCGCCCCCCGTGTTCTTCCCGACTCGCTGCCGCCTCCCGCCGCTGCTGGTTCCGCGGGGTGCCTGAGCGGGCGGCGGGCCCTGCCGCAAGCGGCCAGACATGTCGGTGGCGTTCGCGGCCCCGAGGCAGCGGGGGAAGGGCGAGATCACGCCAGCCGCCATCCAGAAGGTGAGGGCGAGGGGAGAGGACGGACTGGGCCCGGCCAGGCTTAGGGGGGTTGCAGCTGCTTCCTGCCGTCGGGCCGCGAGGGAGAGGAGGTGGCGGCAGCGTCCCGGAACGCCAAGGCCCCGGCGGCGAAGCGGAGTTAAGGGCAAGGCGGCCGGGCCGCAGTCGCTGTGCTGGGGGCAGGGCCCGGAGCGGTCTATCGGCAGGGCGCTGTCTTGGACACTTGTTCGGGGGTCCCGGGGCTGGAGGGAGGCGAGGAGCGGGCGGGCCGTGGCTCGGAGGCCGCGCCGGGGTGGGGCAGGCGAGCCGCGTCCCAGCCCCCATCCGCCCCCAGCTGTCCCGAGCGCTGCCGGCGCGGAGGTGTGAAGAAACCCCTTCCTGTGGGGGGAACGGGGGAGTGCTTGCTCGTCGAACTTCAGTCGGCCTTTACCGAAACCCTGCCGGACCCTGGGCTCTGCTTCCGCGGGGTGAGCGGCGGCTGCAGTTGCCCAGCTTGGTCGGCCTAGTAGCAAGGCTTCCTCCATAAAACTTGAGCATTATGGTCGGAGCCAGTGACAGCGATCCCGGACGACTCTGTTCAAGTTCTTGTGAGCGTGAGCAAGCGGAACTCGGTAGAGCGATCGAAGAAAAGCATACATAGGATTTGTAATAATCCACCGTGGTTTGCATTGGCAGATGTAAAAGAGCCACGTTCAAGCTCACTGTGGACTTGGTGGTATTTAGAAAATGAAGTGAAGGCTTGCACTGTTATCAGTGTAAATAACCATGAATCAGATTTCAGATTACTTCAAGCTCGTTATGTAGGAGTCTTTTGAGTAGATGTGATTAGTAAAGAGCAAGAGCATCTAGATGCTGCAGGGATCAGGACCTCAAGGAGTGCCCTGGAGTTACAATGAAGACTTCCAACGTACTGTAGCAGAAGACAGATGAAAAATACGTACCCACTGGGTGGAAAGCTGCCTAAAGGTAGGCAGTAAGAGACCTCAGGTTGCTGAGGCACATACGGAGGATGTAGACAATTAAGTTTCTCTTGTGCTGTAGCCACACCATTAATTTGATGCTGGCAGAACCCTAGTGTAGTTGAAGCTGAAGAATCTTTGTCATGTACATAAGCTGTCGGAAGCCCTAGAGCTGTCTTCATCCAGCTGGAAAGTAAATTGTCTTTTGATGACAGGTGTTTGTGGCTCTTTCAAAGAACTGTTTCAATGTTCTGTCGGCACTGCTCAATCACAGTTGTGCGAAACAGTGTCTGCAGCCCCATCTAGATGGGATTGTATTGCCTCCTGTTTGCATTCCTCTTGGCCCCTCTATGTATGCCTCCTCCCTCTCGTCCCAGCTTGTGTGGCAACGGCCAAGAATGCAGGCATTTAACAGTTGGCAGTCTCAAGGTTGACCTATCTGCTAAGCTTTTGGTGTGGCCTTCCTCTGGGAGTGGGGAGACATTCTGAGGAGAGCCTTGATTCAAGGTTTTCTTTGCAAGTGCTCTGTTAGAATTTGTTGTTAAAGGTCTTAGCTCCTTTTCCCTTTCTTCTTCTCGTGAAAATGGCCACTGGGTTTCTTCTAAGACTTGCATTTGAAGTGTGTCTGTGTAGCAGTGTTTGTGATCCTCTTTGGGCTGCAGCGACAGTTCTGAGGCTCAGACAGGAACTCGAAATACTTTAGTTCTGTCTGTGTTTAGTCCGTAGGTGCAGTTTTTCCAGATCCAGCAGTGTCAGATGAAACGATTGCTCAGTGATCTTTTCTAGTGAGCTCTGGTGGTTTGAATTTAGGAAGGCTTGGTTGGTAGGCTCATTCTTACATGGATGGGAGTTCTGAGTGTGCTGCATGAGGTTTCTGACTCCATACCGCTCTTGTGGTGGAGATGGATTAGTCAGAAGGAAGTAGAAGTGTTAGTACTTAGCAGTAATTCTTTCTTCTTTGCTCCAGACTTTATTTAGGTTGGATTCCTAAGGAAATGAAGGTGGCAGAATGGCACTGTGCTTCTTTTGTACAGGCATGAGTGTTTTGGCTGGTCTCAACCATGTCTGGAAGAAGGAGAGAGTCTTGCAGTCTACCAGTTTTGTGACATTCAGCAGCAAAGTGATCTAAGCCAGCTTCCCTAGTGAGAGCAAAGGGATAAATCAGCACAAAACTGTCTGCTTGACAGGAAACTTTCCGTTTAGTTCAGTTGACTTGGGTAATTTGGCTGGTGGGTAGGATTAGCCATGGTTCTGCTGACTCTTGTCTGGTCAGAGTGCAGGAGAGTGGTTAAAAAGATGTGAGTGTGGGGGTGGGCAGCTCCAGGAAGCCAGGCTTTATTATTTTTACTGCTTATGGAGCTTGGAACACACTGAGTTGATGAGGTTTTTGTAGAAAGCCTCGAGATCTGCACTTCCTTGTGATTTTGAGACTGCTTTTGTTTTTCTGATCAGAAAATTAATTCATATTCCTGGATACTTCTATGGTAGAATAGATCTGTTGTGCCCATTATACAGATTGTGAGGTGCAGTTTAGTTAGAGGTTGTTCATGTAAATACTAAGCCTGGCTTGTCAGTTCACTTCCTGAAACAAACCTGTCTGGTAAGCTCCATTTCCATCAATAATAATTTCAAATGTCTTTCATTATTAGATTTCTGAGCAGTTGCAGGTGTTAGGAGAAGGGAAACCTGGGGCATAGCTTTTTAAGTAAATTTCTTCGTAGAGAGCAAATGAAGAAATGCAAAACTGTGAGAACTTGGCGCAGAACCAAGGTGAGGTATTTCAATAGGAAGCTTCACATGTGCAGCTAAGACAGTGGTAGGAAACCCTTAAACTGGAAGCTGTAAAACTAATGGTAGGGGGAAAATGGGAGCAAGACTCTTCTATAAATAGTTGACGTAGAAGTCTGTGGAATACTACTGCTTGTTGTTTTTTGGAATTCTGAGGAGCAAGACTGTTTTGCTCAAAGAACATGGAACTTAATCCAGACTTTCCTTCTTGTTTCAGATGCTGGATGAAAATAACCATCTCATTCAGTGTATAATGGACTATCAGAACAAAGGGAAGACGTCTGAATGCTCTCAGTAAGACATTAATGCAAGCCTACTGTGTGCTGGGTGGACATCCATCTAAATCACCATTCTTGACATGCTTAGCTCACATTCTAGGAGACCTGTGCTAAGAACAGAAAATGATTGATACAGATACTGCATTTGCAACTTATGGGATTCTTATTTGTCATGTGGCTACCACTTCTGTCACTGAAATGTTGCAACTTGCCTGCTGCAAGTTGATCATAGAATCATCAAATGGTTTGGGTTGGAAGTGACGTTAAAAATCATCTGGTTCCAGCCCCTGTGCCTTGGATGGGGACACCTCCTACTAGCCCAGGTTGCAAAAGCCAGCCTGATATCGTGGTGGAGATGCTCATAAAAGGGAGGACTGAATAAACAAGATCTTTCTCCTCTGTGTTGTGATTACACTTAGAGGAACGAGGTAGTTTTCATTTCAGACCTTTCAGAGTAATGTAGGAATGGACCTTTCTTCTCCCTGATGGCAAGTTTGAAACTCCCTGCTTATCAAGAACAAGCAAGCTTGTCTTAAAGTTTGGCTTGCCAGCATATCTTATGTGGCCTTGATGTCCAGTGGGGTCTCTGGAGAGTGATCTGAGAGAACTGTGGAAGGAAGGAATTGTTATGGAATGTTATTTTCCCATTACTCTTCTCTGGCATGGGATGATGATGGTACCCTTGTAATCAGAGTTGCGTGACTGCAGTTTTGTGACTGTGGACTAGATGCAGAGACTCTGGAGTGTGGTTCTTTAGCAGAAAAAACAAACCACATCAGACTGCCAAAGCTTGGGATCCTGCTGCAATTCTGCACATGAATCTCTGATGACTTGCATCTGGGGACGTAACAGAAGGGGCTCTCTTTCACTAGTGTTTGTAGGGTTAACTCCACCAGAGGCAGACACTTGCACCCTGTATGTGTCTCCTTAGAATTCCAAATAATGGTCCTCTTCAACCTTGTTGCAGGTGGAGGACTTTATTTGCATGTGTAGAGTTAAATTCAGATGTCAGTGTGTTTGTGACTTAAGATCTGTTGCCTTTTTTTTTTTTTTTTTTTTTTGCTAGATACCAGCAGATGCTGCACACAAACTTGGTTTACCTGGCAACGATAGCTGACTCCAACCAGAACGTGCAGTCTCTACTACCAGCAGTAAGTACAAAATGATGTGTAAGTAGAAATAGGTTTCTTTTGAGTTTCCTGGAGGAAAAAAAAGCCAAAACACAAAACCAAACAAGTATTTGAGGTAATGATGAAATGTTTTGCTTCTGATTTACTGTCCAGTGAGTACCTGATGGCAGTCTCTTTATGTTGTGTTTGAGGTCATCTCGCTGCTCAGGACTTGATAAGTGTGACTTGTTTAACTGATTCTGAACTGCCTCATAGCATCACAGAATTGGCTTAGTTGGAAAGGCCTTTAAGATCATTGACTCCAACTACTCTTTAACTGCCAAATCTGGTGCTAAACCATGTCCCTCAGCACCACATCTGTGCTTCTTTGAGAGACCTCCAGGGATGGAGATTCAACCACCTCCCTGGGCAGCCTGTTCCAGTCCTTGAGAGATCTTTTGAGGAAGATGTTTCTTCTAATCTCCAACCTAAACCTCCTCTAGTGCAACTTGAGGTAATTTCCTCTTGCCCTATCACTTGCTACTAGGGAAAGAGCCCAACTCCCACCTTACTCCAACCTTCTTCCAGGGAGTTGTAGAGAGCAGTGAGGTCTCTCCTCAGCCTTCTCTTCTCCAGACTAACCCCAGCTCCCTCAACTGCTGCTCACCAGTCCTGTTCCCTAGACCTTTTACCACTTTGTTGTTCTGCTCTGGTGATTCTGCAGCCCTTACATATTCTTCTTGGAGTGAGGGGCCTGAAGCTAAACCCAGTGCTGAGCACAGGGGGCAATCACTTCCCTGGTCCTACTGGTTACACTATTGCTGATCCAGGCCAGGCTGCTGATGCCCTTCCTGGCCGCCTGGGCACACACTGGCTCATATTCAGATGGCTGTTGACCAACACCCCCAGGTCTTTCTCTGCTGGGCAGTTTTCAGTCACTGCCCCAATAGAGTGTTCGTGGGGAGGTTGTGACCCAAGTGCAGGACCCAGCACTTGTCCTTGTTGAGTCTTCTTACAGCTGGCCTTGCCTCACTGAACCAGTCTGTTCAAGTCCCTGTGCAGAGCCTCCCTGCCTTTAAACAGATCTCCACTCCCTCTCAGCTTAGTGTTGTTTGCAAACTTTCTTGGAATGCCTCACTCCCCTTGTCTGAACCATTGATAAAGACATTAAAGAGAACTGGCTCCAGTACTCAGCCTTGGAGAACACAAAGATAATCTTAGATATATTCATTCTTTTCTGAACTGAAGACTCCAGTGGTGTAGCTTCTACAGAACAACTTTTTCCCCTCTTACATTAGGGAAGGGTGGGAAGAATTGAGATGATTTTAGTAATTTTTTTGGCATGTCAGCCATTTTTCTGCTGCAGTGGAGTGAGAAGGGTAAATCTTTATCTGCTTTTCTGTACTTTAGATGAGTGTCTTAAATTCTTTGCCCTTTGGAGGTAGATAATGCAGTAAAGAAGGTCACACAGGTTTAACGTGAAGCATTGCTTGGATAATAGTTGCTATCTCTGTGTTTTTCATCTGGAATTTTCTGAAAGGTATTCCTGAACCCTTTATTTTGTAAGATTATCTCAAATTTCCCTCTCTCCTCTGTCCATTGTTTAGAGAGTGGTAAAGATAGATACAAAAAACATTATAATAATTTGCTCCCTGCTTTCTGTGTTAAAGGGAAAGCTCAGGGAGTTCGTTGTGAGTAACACAAGGAAGTCTGGGGGTTTGGGTTTGGGGTTTTTTTTTTTGGTAATAAGACTTTTCTTGAATTAATACAGTCTTGATTCATTTCTGTAATATGAAGCTAAAAAGAATGTCTATAAAACAGCCATTCCTAGATGCTAGTTTTCACCAACTGAAATTGAATTACTTTTTCTCTGGTCTCTGGAGGAGTGTTCTCCAATCAGTGCTACTGGTGAAGCATCCTTTCAAGTTGGTACCTAGAGGACTATAGAAACAGGGCTTCATTATGTCCAACCTGTTGTGCCTGCAGAGACTTCTCTTTTTATAAATCCATGCTTGTAGCTGATGGGGAGGGAAAGAGACCTTTAAGAGGGCTGTGTGTATTACTCAAGTAATATGTTTTTAGAGGCTTAATTCATATCCTGGTTCTGATGACAACTGGAAATGAATTTGACCTTATCCTAGTCCCCGGTGAGCAGCACTGTACTTGAAGTTGTATGTCATATTCTCTTCTTCAAAGAAAATGAAGATAGGGCCAAGGAATGCTCTCACAGATCAGGACTGAAGTGCATTTCCGATCTTGAATGTAAGGAATACTCCAGAGCAGTGAGAAAACATCATAGTGTGATTTTTGTTTTTTGTTGGGGGAGGAGGAGAGGAGTCCCCTTCGGACAACTGTGAGAGCAAGAAAAAGGCAGGATCTTCTTTTCTTTCAAATTAAAATACAAAGGGAAATTTGGATGTTTAATCTATAACCTAAGCATAGAAGAACTGGCTTACCAAGGTCATTGAACATCTGCCTGAAATGTGGTAACAATCAGATAATTCAACTTGGGGGTTTTAGGACAATGTTCTTTAAGTTCTTTTTATCTTCCCTCATAAAATTTAGCCAGAATAACTGGGGAGCATACAAGCTACTGTGGCTTTTTAAAAGCAAGATAAACCACTTCTGACTGTTTTCCTTTATTGTCTGACTAAAGAAGGACTGATGAGGCTCAATTTGACTTGCAGGTATTATGTTTCTGTTAAGCATGCTCCTGTGGCAGCTGTTCACTCTGAATTCAAGGGTCGTGGGTGGCAACAGTTAAATAAGGAGTGTGAAAAATCTATTTTTAATAATAAAATCCATCAAGTTGTTGGTAGTACCAGTGCAGTAGTTTACTACATTGCTTGAGGCTGGATAGCTTTGGAAGTTGGGTTGTATTTGATTTGTTCCCCTACTATATAGGTTTCTTACTGTTTCAGTTCTGTTTTTGTTTTAATCTGGTAAATGCACTCTAAAGAAACTTCACAACTTACCTATTGCTTACTGTGATAAAATGAGGTTGAAAAGAGAGCACTGCTGTTAGGGTAGCATTCAGAGTGGAGGAAGAGCCAAAAGAGCAGGTTCACTGAAATTTTGATATAAGCTAAAAGTGCCTTGAAGCTGAGTGCTAACTCTGTGTCCTCTCACAGTACTCCTTAGAGCTTGGGGCCACTTGTGTGCCTCTGTCCACATCTTTTAGAGTGCACTGTTCAAAACTAAAAACTCTGCATCCTTGCTGCAAGTATGGATTTGCCTGCAGAGAACAAAAGAAACCTTAGCACTCATCTAATGAACCAGAGAAATGCTTCCATAAAGAGGGCCAGGAAGGGAGGAGGAGGTGAAACAGGTGAAGCAGGCATTGCAGAGTGTGGGTGAAGGGAACCACAAAGTCTCTGAAAGTCTTTGAAGCATTAGAACAGGCTGCCCAAGGAGGGGATTGAATGCCCATCCCTGGAGGTGTTTCAAAGAGGCAGAGATCTGATGCTGAGGGGACATGGTTTAGCACCAGCTAAAGCATGGTAGAGTTAGAATCTTGAAGTTATCTTTTCCAGACAGAATGATTGTGTGGTTGATTGTGTGGAGAGGGAGATACCTTCATTCTAGATCAGTTGAGATTAAGCAGGGGGCTGTGTAAATGGCTGTGCTAGCACAACTGAAAGGGTGCTGTTGGAAACAGAGCTGGGGGAGCTTCTTCAGCCAGCAATTCCAGTGAAAATATCCATACCAGAATATGGGAGTTGAAGTTGTCAGTGTGTTAGGAGGGAATTCAGAGGGCACTTACATGAAGTAAGATCACTAACTGGTGCAAGCTTTACATGTTTTGCTCCTCAGGTGTGTCCACACGGGGAGCTAGTGCACTGCACACAGAAAACTGCTTCTGCTGCCCACTGACTTCTGTGGCTGTTTTAGAAATCAGTGAAATAGCAGCCAGCTTGGATTAGGAGCATGCTCTGAAGTGTAATTCCTATTTGGAAGTGTGATTTTCCTCTCTGTAGGACAGAACCTGCTCAATCAACACCCATTTCAAGCTTGGACAGTGTGAGAGCTGTACCAGGCAGCCTGCTAACCTAGAGGCCATATCCTTCAGCCTGTGTGGTTTTGCCCAGTGAAATGCTCTGAGGGTTCTGCAGGATTCTTTCTGCTTTGAGTGAGACCTTCTGGCTGCAACAGAGGTGGAATTCTACTCTTGACTTACTAAATGCAAGCAAAACCTGTAAATATTGGGATAGACATTAAAATCCAAAGGGGCAAGAAGGAAGCAACTGTTAACAGAAAGCTTCTGCTTTTGAGACAGGTGAGCTGCATGTTCTGGGGGAATTGAAGAACCCTTGAAGCTGTCTTAATTTCTAGGTTTGTTCTTGTTCAGTGTTCCCCAAGTTAGTGTCCATACATAACTTGTTCCTAGTCACTTAAAATGAAACCATATGAATTCATACCTCAATATTTACCTTTTGATTTAAATAATTTTATATTGCCAGGTCACCACTAAGCCGTGTCCCTCCTCACCTCTTCTAAGCCTCCCTAGAGGTAGAGACTCCACCAGGCAGCCTGTTCCAGGGCTTTTTAACCCTTTAAGGAAAGAAATTGTTGCTAATTTAAATTCCCTGGGGCAACCTGAGGCTATTTCCTCTTGTCCCATTGCTTGCTACATGAGAAAAGATCCTGACACCCACCCAAAGGGAGCTGCAAGGAGTGAGAAGCTGACACCACTGGAGAGTGCAATTTCCTCTTTAAGCAGAGTGTTTAAGTATTACATTATGCACTATTTTCACACTTAGTTCAAAGAGTAAGTCAGAATTCCTCTCGTTGTTGAAGGCACTGGTGTAAGTCGAGGTTTAGAAACAGTTACCATGTTGAATTCATAGATTTATGGGATGGTTTAAGTTGGAAGGTATCTCAAAGCTCATCCAGTTCCAAGCCCTTGCCATAGGCAGGGACACCTCCCACCAGCCTAGCTTGCTCGAGGTCCCATCCAGCCTGGCCTTGAACACCTCCAGGAAGGGAGTCTGTGCCAGTGTCTTGCCACCCTCACTGGAAAGAATTTCTTTCTCAGTTCTTTACTGCTAGTGTCATAACTGGTAATTAGTTACAAGTGTAATTAACTTCACAATTTGGACATGGTTGTAAATGCTCTTCCCACAGAAGTCCTCCCTTGCTGAGAACTGATCGAGGTTATTTGTGCTAGTTCATGTGCTCTCAGGACTAGGATGCTCAGCACCTTGTAGAGCAGGAGGTGTAACCCAATTCAGTAAAGCTTGCCTCTTTCAAATCTCGAAGTTGTTACTCCTTTATGCTCCCGTTTCCCAGTCTGACACCTCAGTCAGCCCTCTGCAGGTGCCATCAGCAGAGCACTGTTGGAGGCTGTGCCAGGCGCAGTGCCAGCAGCAGCGCTGCTGGTGGGACAGGCTGCGCCCCGAGAGGGCTGCTCTGCAGGGAATGGTTTGGCAGGCCTGGAAACAAAGCTGATCCATTGACTCCTGAGTTAGAGCTGCTCTTGGAAAGCTCAGAAGGCTTTTCTCTTGGTGCTTCTTGGGGCTTTTAATTGTTGTTCTGAGGGAATTTGGAGCAGATTGTGGGTTTGGTAGTGTACTGTAGCTGCCTGTTGCTGCTGGCATTGATTAGCAGTAGTGTTTTTTGGGGTGCTTAACACTGTTTCCTCTCCTTTTTACATTTTATTGATACTGCACCTCCATTTTTGTAACAATAAACGTTCCATAAACAAATCTTTTAGCCTGGTAAGAAAATCCAATAGGGCAGAGAATCATAGAATTGTTTGGGTTGAAAAAGAGGACCCTAAGATCTTTGAGTCCAGCCATCAACCTAACAGCACTGTGAGCCAGCTGTGTAATTCCACCTGGCAGCTTTAATTGTTTATTGTCTTACATTTGATCTAATTTATTATTGAATAGAAAGTCCTCAAAAAAAAAAAAAAAGATAAAAAGTGCAGTTTGGCTTTTAAGCTTTCAAATAACTTTTGCATCCAGGAGGATATTTTTGGCTGCAAGTTATCAGTTAATATTTAATGTTTTTTGGTGGTTTTCTTGTCTCTTTTCTTGCTCGGATTTCCAGAGTTGCACAAAATAGCTTTTTAAAAAAATTATTTTATATGTTTTCATGCTCTGATAACTTCTAAATGCTCATAGAGGCTATAAATTGTACCCTGTGTGTTTGGGGAAGTGAGCCAAAAATTAGTGTTTTGCAAGTGGGGCTAATTTACATCTAATTCTTTAATTTGTTTTTTACTGATAGCAAAATGTTTAACGTTTTCTGCTTCATAATTCATATTCATATTCAGTAGTGATTTTCATTTTCATTCCTTTCTGTCACCTATCCAGCTGGAGGGGGGAAATAGCCTTTGGTTCTGTTAAGCAAGCAGCATTTGGATGTTTCACCTTTCACATCTCAGGTGAACGGATGGGGTTCATGTTGGGTAAATTTCCTCTTCTGAAGGGTGGCAAGTTTATTTTTTCCTCAATATTTGGCTTTTGAATACTGTGGTTATGTTGTATTTTTTATGTCCTTTATCATGCTTCTAGAGAAAAGTAAAAAATGGTCTCTCTCTGTTTCCTTTATGTCAGTTTGGGATAGTTTCTGTTAGAAGCTGAAGTAGGATGATAGCTTCTGGAGATGAAGGTGGAGAACAGCTGAAGCTGCCTTTGGTTGCTCACTAGGGGAGGAAGAAGATGAAGCCAAATGGAGCAGCATTTCAGTCACATTGTTCAGAGAGCTCAAATGCCTTTCACTCTTACCTTGCCTGCCTTCTGCCTCTTCTGCGGGAGGATGAGGAAGAATCATAGAATTGTTGCAGCTGGAAGAGCTCTTTAAGGTCATTGAGTCCAATCACTGCCCAACACCACCATGGCCACTAAACCGTGTCCCAAGGTGCCATGTCCACACATTTCTTGAACACCTCCAGGGATGGTGACCACCCCCTCCCTGGGCAGCCTATTCCAGTGCTTGAGAATGCTTGCAGGGAAGAAATTTTTCCTCATCTCCAGCCTAATCCTCCCCAGCACAATTTCAGGCCATTTCCTCTCCTTCTATCACATGATAGAAGGAGAGCAACTCCCTCCTCACTCCTGCCTCCTTTCATGGAGGTGTAGAGAGCAGTGAGGTTTCCCCTCAGCCTCCTCTTCTCTGTCTCCTCCTTGGGCAGCCATGGTGGTGTTAGGCTGATGGTTGGCTCTGATGAACTTTGAAGTATTTTCTAACCAAAGCAATTCCATGATTCTATGGTTTATGAACCTCCTGGCAAGTAGCAGGAGGCGTAAAGGGAGCTGAGCTAGATGGGAACTTAGGATTTACTCCTTTGCTTCTTTCTGTAAAGAGAAATGTTGAAAAGTACCCACACATCAGGAAGGGGTCTGGATGGGCAGTCCTGGCCTTTCAGAGTGGGTCCTCAAAAGCAGAAACTCAGACACTGGCTCTTACAGAGCTGATTTTTATTCTCCTGAGAGCATTTGGCTGAGGAATGTGAGCAGGCTCTTGCAGTCTAGGGAGTGTTTTTAACAGAAAAATGAAGCTGTGCCTCCTTGCACTGCCTAGAGTAGAACCTAAGAGTAAATTCCCCCTTGTATTTACTGTTTTTCTTGCTCTCTCTCTTTGAACTCTCAAGGTTATTCTGTTATTTTCCTCGCAATTTCATTAGGAAAGTTGCCAAAAACATCCTTTCTAGGCAGCTGTCTCTGGACCTTTGGAGGCCAGCACTAATGTGCTTGCAGTCTGTGGGGGGCATTTGGCAGGGAAGGAGGAGCTGGAGGAGCTGAAGGCCTTCAGTGCTTGGGGGGAGAGGCTTTACCACACCCAGGTGCAAATCTTGCTAGTCTATGAGCCTTCAGAAGCTTCCATCTCTTCTTGTACCTTTTTTGTCCTGCTGTAAGGTTCTGTTAACAACAACAAATTGTTGATGTGAGAGAATTAGCAGGGAAGAGATATTTTTGATGTTCACCAAATGTTGCTTTGTGTGGGAGGGAGAAAACTCTCCCCAACAACCTTAACCTGTTCAGGTGTAATTTCTTTATTGAGACATCGATTTGTGATTTTTGTTGCTGTTGTTTGTTTGTTTGTAAGAGATATTTTGGGTGTTCACCAAATGTTGCTTTGTGTGTTTGTGGGAGGGAGAAACTCCCAACAACCTTAAACTGTTCAGGTGTAATTTTTTTAATGAGGCATTGATTTGTAATTTTCTTGTTGTTTGTTTGTTTGCTTGTAAGCCTGCTTGAGGGTGCTACAGCATCATCTGCATCTAAAACTGAAAGGTGAAGCATTTTGCTAAAAAAAAAAAAAAAGAATACTGGGGGGAGTTAAAGCTATCAGAAAGAGCAAGGAAGGGGTTCCAGCGCTTTCTGCCTGAGCACTATAGGAAGTGCTGTAGCATATGTACATAGAATGTATTTGTCAGCCTAACTGCTTCTGGTGTTTGACTAAACTGTCTCCTTTCAGCCACCCACACAGAATATGCCTATGGGTCCGGGAGGGATGAGTCAGAGCGGCCCTCCCCCACCGCCGCGCTCCCACAACATGTCTTCAGATGGTATGGTAGGTGGGGGCCCTCCTGCACCACACATGCAGAACCAGATGAACGGCCAGATGCCTGGTAAGTTTTTCTCCTCTAAGACATTAACACCAGCGTTGCCTGGCAACTGAAACGACATGGGGGCTCAAGGGATACTAGATTGTTGATGACAAAACTGCTTTGAATGCCCCCGAGTACCAGCTCTCTTAGAGTTTGTTAGCTACAGAGCTACGTGACCTGTATTCAGTGTTTATCAGGCTGCCCTTGGGCTTTGATGTAGCTGACACACAGCATTCCTCTGATGAACAGAACTGGCTAAATTTAGTCTGTTTGAAACCATGCAGTACAGCTGGCTTCAGAAGGCTTATTGGGGAAAGGTATTGGCCTGTGGCTGAGTGAACACAAATCCTTCCTCGTGAAATCATTGGTAGCTAAATAATTAGGTAATAGTAAGATAGGTGGGTCTTGGAGAGGGTGCTTGAGTAAATGGTACAGGGAAGAAAAAAAAAGTTGCTTTTCTACGGAAAGTGATCCAGCTTTCACCGATCCTCTGCCATCTCTCTTGGAGAGGATGGTTTGAACCATAAGGGATTTGCAAAGAAAGCCTCCAGATTGCTGTTCTAGGTGTCCATTTTAAGGCAGTTTTTATGCCATCTTGTTTTGTAACAAAAAGAACAGGTGCTTGGGAAGTCAGAAAAAAAGCAGTGAAACAACATGATGAAATCCCACGTTGTACCTAGCAGTCAGTTCTAGCTCTGGGGTAACTAATTTCCTTTAGCAGTCAGACCAGCCTGGAGGAGGCCCTGGAAAAGGTTGGTTCTTTATAGAGAGTGGAACTTCCACACCTAAAGTTTTACAGCCTATTTCATGTGAATTGGCTTCTGGCTTAAAATTGCATTCCCAGGACTGCTTTTGTTCAGGACACCTTTGGTTTGTTTTGTTTTTTGTTTGGGTTGGTTTTTTTTTTTTGTTTGTTTGGTTGGTTTTGTTTTTGTTTTTGTTTTTTTTGTATGGAGTAGCTTTCACTACCAAAGCTTTTCATGGTATTGATTCATCCAAGAGAGGAAAACTGCTCTCAGTGGTCACAAGGATAAGCTCCATGACAGCAAACTCAGTAAATCACTGTGCAAAACCTGTAAAGCAAAAAAAAAAATTATTGTTGTAGTCTGTGCAAATCTTGGTACAACAGACCTGATAGTTTCAGCTTTTCTGAGAGGGGAAACTGACTAACCTGCAGAGGCCATGGGTAAGGAGTGAAAGAAAAGACCTAGAGAAGAAATGAGTCTCATCACTGCATTGGTCATGCTCTGTGTTTGGAAGTGGGAAAGAGCAATATGTGCTGCTCCCTAAGTAGGGCAGAGATAGTCTGGTTGTGGCGTCCTCTATCCATCTAAGATCCATCAGCTCCCATGGAGAATAGCATTGCCTCTCACAAATCAGTCTCTTTGACCCTCTGGTGTAATCATATTATTGTTATTATAATGATCTTTTCCAAGGAGAAGGATTACCAAGTCACAATGTGAGCATAATGACTTCAGTGCAGAGCCACGGGGGAGAAAAGTCACTCCTTAAACATACATATTTTGTAATTAGACAGAGCAAGGAAAGAGCTCTTAGGAAAATGTGTGAAAGGTAAATAGGTTTGTTTTGGTATTCACCTAGACAGATACTTAAATACAGTTTCCAACTAAGCTTTAATGTAGACTTTTCCTCCGACAAATTCCCTTTCTGGAATGTCACTTGCTTCCCTTCGCTGTTTAAGGTTGTCTCTGAGGATGTGAAGATGAACAGCTTAGGGTTGAGGGCATCTCTAATGTCACAAAGGCATGCTGAAATCATTTCATAGTTAGACATTGAAAAAGGGGCAGCAGGATCATCTTGTTAAGTGGAAAGCTGAGTGCTATTTTATTTTGAGTGTTTGCTGGTTTGCCTGCATGTGAGCTTTTCTGTAGTTCCTAGGCATGTGCAGTGCATGCTTTTGCTTTCTGTTTGCTCTAAACTTACAGAGATACTTTGTAATAGGAACCAGATACAAAGCCTTAAACATCTGGAGGGATGATCTGTCCACAAGGAATAAAGTCACAAATGTGCAATCCGGGAGAATCCAGGGGTGACAACTGCCAGGGGTGACAAGTGCCAGCTGACCAGCCTGGAAGAAACAAAGTACAGGCCCTTAAAAATACCAGCTGAGGATTTGTGGAAGGGTTTATCTGAGTAGGTGCTTCCACGGGGCTGGGAATAGATGGAGGGGTTGATGGGAGGATTAAAAGAGGTGCCATGAGTAGATTTAAAGCTCTGCTGCAGAGCTGTCCCATCACCTGGAGGGCAGAGGATGGCTTTTCTCCTACTTGTGTTCTGGTTAATAAGAGACCTGAAGTGCTGCTGAGGTGCTTAATTGCATCCCCCGAGTGTCTGTATCCTCCTACCAGAGAAGACAGTCATGACAGACCCTTCTCAGCCTGCAGTGGAACTGTTATGTGTGCCTCTGGCAGATGATGGCTTTTATTTGGGAAAAAAGTACTGTCTGAAGAGTTACAGTGGCTAGGAGAGAGCATCTGTGATGCACAGTGAGGGTGGTCTGAGTTTGGAAGGAGATGGTAAACTGGGTTGTTCTGGTGGCAAGTTTATCTTCCTGATTTGCCCACAAGTCTGAAGGGTGGCTGGCAGAAGGATGCAACCAGTCTCTTTCCAGTGATTCCCAGTGATGGGACGAGGGGCAGCAAATGCAAACTCAAATCACAGCAAATTTCACCTCAACGGGAGGAACTTGTTTCCTGTGAGGATGCTGATGCCCTGGAGCAGGCTGCCCAGAGAGGTTGTGGAGTCTCCTTCTCCAGAGTCTTTCAGGACCCACCTGGATGCATTCATGTGACCTGCCTTAGGGGATCCTACTCTGGCAGGGGGGTTGGGCTCTCTGGAGGCCCTTTCAGCCCCTAGGATTCTATGATTTCTTGAACTTGACTTATACATAGCAAGGTGGAAGGGAAGACAAAGGTTCTCTGACCCTTGTCCTGGAATGTGTAGATGACCTTCTTGAGCAACGAAGAAGTTCTCTCAAAGTCTTCTTACCTTCCAGCAAACCTAGTGCCAGATGCACAGAGGCTGGTGTGCAGCTTCCCAGAGCTAAGCTACTGTCCATGAGTGATGAAGAGGCAGAAGGACTTGTGTTGATAGTCAGGACACTGTCACTAATAGCAGTCACTAACTTGATTCTAGCACAGAATTGCAATAGCACAGCAGTTAAAGCAGTTACTTGGATGGCAGATACTCACTTCATGTCTCATTCATATTTCATTCTTCCTATTTTATTTATTCATAAGAAAGATAAATCAAACTGTTGTGTCCTCATGTGCAGGAGAACCCTGTGCAAGAGAAGAATTTGTGAAGTGTATTCTTCTATTTTCCATTTGCAAGGCTTAGCTTGTCCTCTGGCCTTGTCTTGGAGCTTCTCACTCACAAACTACCTGGCTTTGACCCCAGAACAGAAGCAGGGCTGGCATTTCATCATGTGCCTTAGGAGTGCTTCCTCCTTTTCTGGTGCTGCCTGAGCCATGAATTGAAAAGCAGCCTTTTAGAGAAGATGTTTTTTTTATTCAGCTTTTCTCTTCTGATAGTTTTTTCCCTTTTCCTGCTTTGCTTCTTGCATTATCAATTTTTAGAAAGCTACTCTGCTCTGCACTTGGCTAGCCCTCTGAAATCTGTTATTGGCAATTTCTTTGAACAAAAAAGGACAAAAGCATTGCCAGGCCCTGACTTGCTGTCACTAAGCCTGTGTATGCCTTCCTTTTCTCAGGAAATAGATTAGGAAAGTCTTCTAGCAGCTTGTGATAGTTCCTTGGAGCTTTGCTTCACCTTAGCTTTACTTTACTGATTGATCTCATGATCAGAGATGATCCCACCTGGATTACTGCATTCAGTTCTGGGGCTCTCAACATGAGAGGGACATGGAAATGTTGAAGAGGATTCAGTGGATGCCACAAAGATGCTCAGAGGGTTGGAGAACCTTCCCTGTAGGGACAGGCTGAGAGAGTTGGGGCTGTGCAGCCTGGAGAAGAGAAGGCTCTGGGGAGACCTTAGAGCAGCCTTCCAGTACTCAAAGGTGGCTGCAGGAGAGCTGAGGAGAGACTTCTTACAAGGGCTGGGAGTGACAGGATGAGGGACAGTGGATTGAAGCTGGAAGAGGGAAGATTGAGACTGGAGATTGGGAAGAAAATATTTGCAGTGAGGGTAGTGAGACACTGGCACAGGTTGCCCAGGGAAGCTGTGGATGCTCCCTCCCTGGAGGTGTTCAAGGCCAGCTTGGATGAGGCCTTGAGCAATCTGGGCTGGTGGGAGGTGTCCATGCCCATAGCAGTGGGACTGTAACTGGATGATCTTGAAGATCCCTTCCAGTCCAAACGATTCTGTGCATCTCCCAGCAGTGACATGGCTGTGACAGCTGCCAAGTTGGCTGCCAAACTGATCGTATGCAGTTCAGGCTGAAATTCAGTGTTGTGCACCCACTAAATGTTTTACCTGTGATGAGGATGTAAGGTGAGCTGTATAGTAACTTACACCTTGGGTTTGGTAGCTTCAGCTGACCAACAGAAGAGAAAGTGTTGTGCAGTGGAGCTGAACTTGGCTTGTTGCTATTTTTTCTGTCAAGTGGGGAAGTGGTGAGCAAAGTCTGTTCTCAGCTTTGTTTTCCTGCCATTGTCTTTAATGACTTTCATTTGGTTCTGTGATTCAGTATGACTATTGCTTGGGTTATGATACTTAATGCAGTCCCTTTTTCCCTGTTTTTTGTTTCTGAAGGACCTAACCACATGCCTATGCAAGGACCTGGACCCAGCCAACTGAATATGACAAACAGTTCCATGAACATGCCTTCAAGTAGCCATGGGTCCATGGGCGGCTACAACCACTCAGTGCCATCCTCACAGAGTATGCCAGTGCAGAACCAGATGACTATGAGCCAGGGACAGCCCATGGGCAACTATGGTCCCAGACCAAACATGAACATGCAACCAAACCAAGGTAAGTGAGGTGCTTGTAAGCATCTGCACAAAGGAAGCATCTCAGGTACAGATTCATCATAGAATGGCTTAGGTTGGAACGGACCTTAGGGATCTTCTATCCCAACCTCCCTGCCATGGGGAGATTGCTTCTTTGAAGATCTCTTCTTTCAGCTTTCCTTCTCTAAACACATTTTTACCCGTGTTTGGAGGACTCTACATCTCCTTTCTTCCATGTATCAGTGTCTTGCTAATTATTTGCAGACAGTGAACTATTTTCAGCTCTCTGGGATTGGATCTTGGGGCAGAGAAAGCTTTCACACTGAGTAACCAATGTTGCCAAATGTTTTCCCCTTAGCTTGAGACTTTTCCCATTCTTTCCTCAGTTCTGAGTTTGAATTACTGCTTCTCTTTCTCTTTTTCACTTCTAAGTGTTTATGATGAAATACATCTCTGCTCTTCAGTCTCCTGCACAAGTTGAAAAACTAAAGTTGGGCAGCCTTCAGATTTGTATACCTGATTGATGTTTGTTCTCTGCAGCACACTGCTTTAGCATGATATGTCTGTTTACAAAGAAATAAGTCAGTTCCAGGAATGAATCCACAACTCTCTGCTGTTTTCAGGAGATGTCCTTGTGTATAGAGCAAAATCCAACACAAATCTTGTATCTAACATATTGACAGAGCATAAACAGATGATGCAGCTTGTTGGCATCTTCACTGAGGTACAGGCATGCTGCAGAAGTAAAATATTGCACTAGAGTCACAACAGACTAAGTTTTCCAATTTGGATATACACTGCTTGTCTTCAGAAATGTGCTTTACAAGCTTCACAGCTTGCCTGTGATGTCTGTTCCTAGGCTGGGTCTGGACACACCACCTGCTAGAAAACATACTGCACAGCTTTGTGAAAACAAATGCATCTGCTATGATTAAACAAGTATGGAAGTTTCCCAGTATGGAATCATAGAATGGGAAGGGTTGGAAGTGACCTCAAAAGGTAATTGTGTCCAGCCCCACTGCCAAAGCAGGATCACCTAGAGCGGGTCACACAGGGACGTGTCCAGGTGAGATGGAGACTACAACCTCTCTTACCAGTGCTGAGTAGAGGGACAATCACTGCCTTCCTGCTGGCCATGCTCACTGACCCAGGCCAGGATGCTGTTGGCCAGCTGGGCACACAGCTGGCACGTTTCATTTCTTTGTGTTACAAGAAGCTGATCCATAATGAGGACGAGAGATCCTACTGTAGCTATCAGTTAATAAAAGCAGTAGGTAATTACGATGTTAAAAATTCTGCTAGATAAGGCCTTAGCATCTCAAGTTGACTGTTAAAATTTAGGAGATGTTTTTGACCTTAATTTTTCCCCTGCATGGGTTCTCCATCTGTAGAGGAGTAGGTTTGATGGTGAGATTATATGATGCCATCTGATTCCACAAGGGTGTTGTGAAGGTCTATTCATTATGGAGATTTGGCCATTTGAGTTGAGTGCCATAGAAAACCCTGGAGTCAGTTAAGAACTGTGTCTTCAGTGGCTGGCCTTGGCATCTCTCATCAACAGCCAGGAGGAAACAAAGCACCAGAATGCCTTTTCAGTGAGTAGTATCTGCTGTGTGCTGAGTGAGGCCAGGGCTTCTGAATGAAGGCATTTTGGTGTGACCAGCAGGACAAGGGAGGTGATTCTTCCCCTCTGCTCTTGGGACACCCTACCTGCACTACTGCATCCAGCTATGGTACCCCCAGCAGAAGGAGGACATGGAACTGATGGGGAAGGCCTAGAGAACACCAGAAAGATGCTTGGAGGGCTGGAGAACCTCCCCTGTGGGAACAGTTTGGGAGAGTTGAGGCTGTTCAGCCTGGAAAAGAGAAAGCTTCAGGGACACCTCAGAGCAGCTTTCCAGTACCTGAAGGGGACCTACAAAAAAAACAGGATGGGACTTTGGACAAGAGCTTGTAGTGATAGGACAAGGGGCAATGGATTGAAGCTGGAAGACGGACATTGAGAGAGGAGATTAGAAGGGAATATCTTTGCAGTGAGGGTGGTGAGACACTGGCACAGGTTGCCCCAGGAAGCTTGTGGGTGTCTCTTCCCTGGAGGTGTTCAAGGCCAGGTTGGATGAGGCCTTGAGCAAGCTGGGCTGGTGGGAGGTGTCCCTGCTCATGGCAGGGGAGTGGAATTGGATGACCTTTAAGGTCCCTTCCAACCCAACCCATTCCGTGAATCTGAATCCTGTAATAGATAAAGGCACCTAAAGACACTGAAGGCTTTGACTTGCCTTTTAGGTGTTTTTCTTGTAACCTCTTCTGTGTTTTCCAGCAAAACAGCTTCCTGGGCATTCACGTTTGGAGGCAGATGGTGTCAGCAAGGAAAAAGTGCTAATTAAGATGTAAACCAGACCTCATTGTTGGGTTTGCTTTCTGTCTTCACACTGCACTTGTGAGCGATTTGCACTGGATTCTGAAATGCAAGCCAAAGGAATGTCTGAAATGGGAAACAAAACTTCCATGGCATTGTTGTTATATAGTGAAGTCCAGTGAAAAGAAGAATTTGAGTCATTTTGGACTTAGGAAAGAAACTGTTTTAAATGGAAGATTCTGTAGATGTCTCTTGGTTAAAACGCAGCTGCAGCAGCCTGGGACATCCCCAGGGAATATTTGCTACCTTTTTGGAAAAGCTCAGAGGCTGCAGGAGCTGATTGTGTGTGGAAGGAACTCCAATCTTAAGGATGTATTTCTTGTGTGCTGTGGGAGGCTGCTCCTGTTGAATGAAGTATTTCAAGCCTTGCCAGTTTTTGACTCTTTCAGAGGGGAGATGTGAGCGCAATTTTCTGGAACCTGAAACCTCTGTGGAAGTTCCGCTTTATTTGTGTTGGATGGGTTGTGCACAACCAGAGACTAATAAAAATATCAGAATTCAAATACTTTAAAAGTGGGGACCAAGAAATTAGAGCTTGGCCACCTCAGAGACCTGCTTTCCTCAGATCCTTTTGCTAGGATTTCATTGCCTTGCCAGAGGTGCTGGAAGGAAAGGTGCCAGACTGCCCAGTATTTAATGGGCATTAAATGTTGCTTGGGGTGAGGGAGGGGAACTAGTCTGTTCTTAACAAGTGAACCTGGTGACTTGATCATTTGTGCACCAGCTCTGGAATCTGCTGCTAGCTAAGGTCTGGCAGTTTCATTTGTATAGACTCACAAAGATTCTATTTTCAGAGCTCTTTCAGTTTTCAAGGACTTGCACTTGGACAGGGCAACCCCAATCATAAATCCAGGATGGGTGGGGAATGGATGGAGAGCAGTGCTGAGAAGAAGGACTTGGGGGTGCTGGGTGATGAGTAGCTCAACAGGAGGTGGCAGTGTGCACTTGCAGCCCAGAACCAGCAATCACAGAGTCAGTCAGGTTGGAAAAGACTTTTGAGATCAAGTCCAACCTATCACCAACACCTTCTAATCAACTAAGTGCCTCATCCAGTCTCCTTTTAAACACCTCCAGGGACAGTGACTCCACCTCCCCGGGCAGCCTGTTCCAGTGCCAATCACTCTTGCTGTGTAGAACTTCTTCCTAACATCCAGCCTGAGCCTGCCCTGGCACAGCTTGAGGCTGTGCCCTCTTGTTCTGTGCCTGGGTGCCTGGGAGCAGAGACCAACCCCAGCTGGCTGTAGCCTCCTTTCAGGTAGTTGTAGAGAATGATAAAGTGCTCCCTGAACTTCTTCTTCTCCAGGCTAAAATGTCCTGGATTGCATCTCAAGCAGCATGGGCAGTAGGTTGGGAGGGGAATATTTGCACATTCTCTTCTCCAGGCTGACCAAGCACAGCCCCCAGCCAAAGCTAAGACTTCCTCAAGGCATTTCTGGTCAGGAGTCTGCCACTGGGTCACTTAGCAGAAGATAAATACCAGTCTGGTCTTACTAAACCTAGACCCCCTTCTCTTCCCTATAGATGAGGCCTCCTTAGGAGGCACATGGCTGGGGCAGGGAGAGACTTTCTCATTCAGGAGGTGTAGAGAACTTTGAAATGAGCAGTCGAGGAAAAAGTTTGACTCTTTAGAAGAGTTTGCCTTATCTATGTTTGGGTTCTTACTTTTGTATCTGTCAACAAACCTATGAGTGAAGGAGACATCAACATTTTCCTTTCTCAGCCTATAACCTAATTTCTTTTACTAAAATATTCCAATTAACCTCAGCCCAGCACAGGTTGACTTTTCAAGATCAAAACCAAATTCAGTGTTCCTTACCTCTCAAAACTACCACCTAAAGATCAATGTTGTTCTTTAGATACTGTTTCTTGGAGGTGATATTCTCAGTCAGGGCAAGCTGTGAAGCAGACTGGAAGGTAGCCAGGCAAAGGCACTCTGTTCTGAGCACAACAGCCAAGGCTGATGCAGGGTAGTGAATTCTCATTGTGGCTCTACAAAGCGTTAATGAAGTTCTAATTTAAAAAGCAAACAGCAAACCTCCACATTGCACCGTGGGGACCCAACACATTTTATCACATTGTATTGTGACTAATATTAATATTGTTAATTAACAAGCTTTCCTGAGATCTAGCAATGTTACAGCAACAAGGGTTGAGGTTTTTTTTTTTTTTCCCCCCTTTTTTTTTTCTCCCCCCCCAAGGCTTCCTAATGTTTCTCAGTACCTCCAAGCAGAGGAGCAGTGAAATGGAATGATCTCAATTACCTACTTGTTCAGAAGATCAAAAGCCAAAATATGTAGTGGAAAATAATTAGAGTATTCACAGATTATGGAATGGTTTGGGTTGGAAGGGACCTCAAAGGTCATCCAATTCTAACTCCCTGCAGGGACACCTCCCACCAGCCCAGCTTCATCCAACCTGGTTGGCCTCATCCAACCTGGCCTTGAACACCTGCAGGGAGAAGACATCCACAACCTCCCTGGGCAACCTGTTCCACCACCTGCTATGTTAAGAATTTCTTCCTAATCTCCAGTCTAAACCTCTGCTCCACAAGTTTCAATCCAGCCCTACCCTATCACTCCAAGCCCTTGTAAAAAGTCCCTTCCTGGCATTCTTCTAGGCCTCCCTATCTCTATTGAAGCCATTTTTTTTTTTAAACTCCAAATTGAAGACAACACAAAAAGTGCAGGATAGAGACATAACAGGATCAGTTTAAGAGTGGCCAATATTTATCTTCAGAGGAAAATGAAGCTTAGCAGAGCTAAGGCCACTTCTCACTGAGAGATTCCACACAGGGGTTTAATGGGATTTAACTAATGCACTTTGAATTCACACCATTAATTAATTTGGCTTAACTTTCTCTCCTAACCCCACACAGACAGGATCTAAGTGATTGTGTCTTCCTTTCCTTGTATAAATCCATCAGCAGCATTGACTGCATCCAGGTGGTGTTCCAGTATGGGGATTTCACATTGGACTTTCTGCTTCTGCTCTCAACAAATTTTTTGTTACTTAAAATTGGTAAATGCAGTGTCAGAATCCAGCATACAGACAACTTGATGAGACCTTCCTTTTCCTCCTGGGATGGGGCTAAAGAGTGGCTCTGCTGGTTTGATTTTTTGAGTAGTTTTCTTGTCTTTGTTGCTTACAAAACAAAGGAGAAAACGACAAACACTGAAAGCTTCACCGGTCTCAAGTGTGCGATGTGTGTTAAGTGGTTGGAATTAATGTATTATGAAAACACATTAAGAAGTTGTCACAACTCTTCATGTTTTTTCTGAAGAGGTCCTGCAGAGCAGCCTCCTTTCAGGGATTTGTGGAGAGCAATGAGATCCCCCGCCTTAGCCTCCTCTTCCTCCAGACTAAGCAACCCTAGGTGCCTCAGCTATTCCTCACCAGCCCTGTTCTCCAGACCCTTCCCCAGCTTCCTTGCCCTTCTCTGGACATGCTTCAACTCCTCAATGTCTTTCTTGGAGTGAGGGGCCTGAAACTGACCTCAGCACTCAAGATGTGGCCTGACCAGCGCTGAATTCCCTGGGAATTGTTGCATACTGGGTGTTGTGTGGCTGCCTGGCTCACTGCTGCACATGGTTTGTTTTCACAGGCCAAATTAAATAGTTTGTTTGGCTCTAGCAACCCAGTGGCTCACTGCTGCTCCGTAACAACTCCGTGTGTATCAAGAAGTGTGCCCTGAGGAGTTCAGTGTTCAATGATTTTTCTGTGGCTTGTCAAAGGTTCACTGTCAGGTTTGCATCCACGCTGTCTTTGCAGATGCCTTTTGAAACAAATAAAAGATAGGAAAAACCATCTGCTAGTTGGTGCATTGTAGTTTGAAGAGGGAGCATGGGGAAAGCAGCCTCTCTTCTGTCCTTTGATTGCTGAACTGCATTTCCATACACCCAGAAATGATGACTCCTTGGTAGACCACTGGAAATACAGAGCCTTTGTGGTCTGTTTTCAGAGGGTGAGGTTTTCACCTCCCCTTGGAATGATCAATGTGTGCTACAGAAGATGTTTTTGCTCCTTTTCCCTCTGCAGGTCCAATGATGCACCAGCAGCCTCCCTCCCAGCAGTACAACATGCCACAAGCGGGTGGGCAGCACTACCAGGGGCAGCAGCCACCCATGGGAATGATGGGCCAAGTGAACCAGGGGAATCACATGATGGGCCAGAGGCAGATTCCTCCCTACAGGCCACCACAGCAAGGTAGGACTTCACTTCAGACTTTTTTTGCAGTCAGTTTAAATAACCCCTTTGAAAATGATCTGAAATCACTTCCTTGCTGACACCAAATTTCTGTCACATCCCAGGGTGTCCCAGACTGTTTGCAGTCTTTTTTTTTTTTTNTGTCCCAGACTTTTTGCAGTTTTTTTTTTTTTTTTTTTTTGTTGCCCTTTTGAGGGTGGCTCTCAGAACAGATTGCTGGTATCACCAGGAAACATGAAGACAAGCATTGCATTTTGCTTTGAGTTCTTTCTGACAAATGCCACCTAAAAATAGACCTTTCAGAGGATGCTGATGCAGAATTCTGTTTCAGTATGTAAATGCTAGGTACAGAGAAGGAACAGAGTACCTGCTTGGTTCTGAATTCACCCAGCTACCAAAAAAAAAAAAAAACAAGGAATCATAATCTACACTTTTATACTCTGCAATCTTTCTTTCCCATCCTTTCTGGGAAAGGAATAACTTTGATTTTTAAGACCTTAGTCTGCTATCCACATGTTCGTAAAACAAGCTCAAAACTGAAGTTTTGATGTAAATGTGCTCGATTCAGTGCAGGCAACCAATTTTCTGTGTGTGTATAGCTAGATAACATTGATTTGTTCTTATTTTGAAGTAAATTGGATTACATATGTTATCTGAAATGCAATAGGATGGGTGGGGAGTACATTTGAGACATATTTTCTCATACTAAAACTCAGAAATTAGCAGAAAACAAGTTATTTACATCTTGACTGGTTGTGGTTTTTCAGGCCCACCACAGCAGTACTCAGGCCAGGAAGACTATTATGGGGACCAATACAGTCATGGTGGACAAGGTCCTCCAGAAGGCATGAACCAGCAATATTACCCTGATGGTAATCTCTCATAAATGTTAACTTTCCCATTTTTCTATACCTGCCCAATACTAATGTAGTCATATGCCCCAAATTAGGCAATGAGGCAAAGGACAGTAATTGGATACCAAACCTCACACTGACCAACCCTTCCAAATCCAGGATTGCTGCTGTGCTTGAAGCTTCTGTGACTAGTTCGTTTCCCAGCTTGCTCAGAACATGTCCTCTATAATGCTCCCATTTGAAACTCTTTTCACGAAACAGATTTAGCATCTCAAAAACCAAAATTCTGCAATTGGTTTGTCTAAAAGTGTGGAGGGTTCCAGAGCATCTCCAGTAAATGGAGATGAATCCAAACAGTCATAACTTGATGATAAAAAAGAGAAGGGGGCAATATCCTTTTGTTATAGAATTGACTGATGTGGAAAAACT
Organism: Psilopogon haemacephalus; assembly: GCA_013396835.1. NCBI lineage: Eukaryota > Metazoa > Chordata > Aves > Piciformes > Megalaimidae > Psilopogon > Psilopogon haemacephalus. The sequence goes on along the minus strand of VWZI01013880.1, from coordinate 542,592 downwards.
TGCTAAAAAAGATGTGGCTTCTGTGTAAATACTCTTTGGGGTTAGTTATTTATTTATTTATTTATTTTAGTGTTTAGTTTTCATGTAAGTTGCTGAAATGTGTTATTGTTGCTATGGTGGGGGCCTTCAGTTGGTTTTTTTTTTCAGAAAGGAATAAAATGGGCCCTGCCCTGAGGAGTTTGTAACTGTGAATCCTCTTTAGAAGTCCCCCAATGGCTTTCAAGACAAGAGTCAAACTTTGAATGTCATAAATCTGGCCTCCCTCTTGGATTGTAGAGTGCTGAAGCTTGTTGGATTGTGTTCTAAGGTAGAAAATTTGCAATTAAGCTGTTACTAGGCTGAGCAGAGACTGGGAGAACAAAGATGCTGTCTTATTGCTGCTGTGATAATGACAATGGTGCAACTTAGAGTCCTTTCTCAGCCTGTAGTCTAATTTCATATTAAAATTCTCCAATTGGTTCAAACCAGCACAGATAACCACGTGTGCACCTTAGTGGTAGCTCATGAAGTTTGAGGAGCATGGTAGATGTCAGCACCTTAAAAGCTGTGCAAAGCGAAGCTGTTTGAGGAGCAGAGCAGCTGCCCCTTGCAAAGGGAAGGTTACAAGCCACTGCTTTGGCTTTGAATTTGTGAGATTGATTTTAAGAGGCATCAGGCTGTGTCTGTAAAAGCTTTCAGGTGTGAGTTTTGGAGATCAGGGTGCAGAGTTACTTTGCACATTGCATTAACTCCTATTTCTAAGCTCTCGTTTTGGAACTCCTGTGTGAGGAGATTGCTTGTTAGGAACAAGTTCTGCACCATGAGGGTGGTGGATCTGGAACAGGTTGCCTAGGGAGGGAGTTGAGGCCCCATCCCTGGAGATATCCAAGGTCAGGCTCCACGAGGCTCTGAGCAAGCTGATGTAGTGGAGGATGTCTCTGTTCACTGTGGGAGGGTTGGACTGGATGACCTTTGGAGGTCCCTTCCAACCCAAACCATTTTCTGATACACCTGAACTTTACACGGTTACAGGCAATGTCCTGTGTAAGGGCACTTTGATGTTCCCATCAGCAGCTCTGGCAGCATAGATTGCTTCTCTAAGACCCATTCCTCCTAAAGCCTCATCCTTTATCATCACCTCATTATCATATAGACCATCACAAGAATATATTCTAAGTCTTGTTTTAATGGCTGTGTGTTTATAGTCAAGCTGAATGACCTATGGTGCAGCACTTGCAGACCTAATAACAAAACCCAGTTCATTTTGGAGCTGTTTTCTTCTTCTTTAATTCATTCCAGTATTTTATTCCAAACTGACATAATTCATGTAACTTAATTTTAAATTTCAACCAAATTCTGGTATCTTTTCTTGGCCATATTAGCAGTAAGATATGTTTTGGTTATCAGTAAGAGAAAATCTGTTTGTTCTGAACACAACGACAGGTAGGGTGCTCAGATTGCTTACCCAGAGGTGATTGTAGGCTCTGAAAAGAAAAGTTTTGTTTGGGCTGGAATGCAAGAGGCAAAGTTGTCTTAAGACTTTTAGGAATTCTGTTAGTAGGGCAAACATGGAGGTTGTTTCTCTTTTTTTTTTTTTTCCTTTTTTCTGTCACTTAAAAGCAAAATTCAACGTAGGCTGTGATTCATAACTTCCTTGAGCTTTATTTGTTATATTTCACACTGCTTTTAGCATATGCTTTTGAATTGGAGATCAGCAGAACAGGTGTTAGACAAAGTATGATAATTGCTTTCTTTGTTCACTCTAATTTAATTCAGGTTATTTACATGTGAAAGGCCTAAATGCTGTCATTATTTTTTTTTTTTCTGAGTGAAAGATAAAGTACTCTACTTTCCCCCCACTCCCCCCACAAGGATTATCAGAAGGTTAAGACCATCCCTTGCTGTGATGTTGC
>VWZI01013880.1:463886-540419 GCA_013396835.1 Psilopogon haemacephalus | reverse complement strand
CCTCTCCTCCCCACAACGGGAACAGCAGCTCTCACACCACACCACTTACCCCATGCCCAGCTCTCCTAGATACTAGCGCTGCCTGTCTCCAGAGCCGCAGGGAAGCTCCAAGCCTTCAGAATAATTCCTTCCAAACACCCTAAAATATTATAACCACAATTTGCCATTTCTAACAACAGTAAAATGACTAAAACACTCTAGATATATATATATATTTATAATTTTTATTTTGATTTATTAATTTTATTTATTTTTTTTACCTCAGTGGAAGTGTTTTATTTCAACATCAGTCTGTTGGTTCAGTTGTATCTCTCTTTGTGTGTGTTTTTTATATATATATATTTATTTTTTGTTTGTTTCCCTGTATAATTGTAGTGTGGTTAGGAACCAGCTTGCTGATCTCGTGTAGCTAGTCTGTGCTCTTGTAGCTGTCCTTAATTTCGTCCTGTTTTGTTACGTTTGCTTTTCAATTTATTTTCTTTCCTTCAGCATAGTCATGAACTTATGACTGTGATGTTCCAGTAAATGTAAATAAATGCTCGTTTGGCAGAGAGGTGCTGAAAATGCTGCAGTTCAAATTTGCCTTTAACTGCAGTTTGTTTGGCCTAGTTCCTTCTGTTTGGTTTGAGTTTCTTTTTTTTTTTTAATTATTTGTTTGTTTGGGGTTTTGTTTGGGTTTTTTGTTCAGTTCTTGAAATGGACCTTGCATTTTCATTTTGTTCTTGTGTTGTTGGCTGTGCATCTTAGGAGGAAAGATTAAAGACCTGAGGAAAGTAGGTGTCTTTATAAAGAGTTTTCTTTGCTTTCTTGCAATCGTCCTACAGGAAACTCGCAGTATGGTCAGCAGCAAGATGCATATCAAGGACCACCCCAGCAGCAGGGTTATCCACCACAGCAGCAGCAATATCCAGGCCAACAAGGCTATCCCGGACAACAGCAGGGTTATGGTAAGAACCTGAAGACAAAGCCATCACAGGAAGGAGCAGGAGAGATCCTCACATTACAGGTTCACAGGATGTCAGGGGTTGGAAGGGACCCAAAGAGCTCATTGAGTCTAACCCTCCTGCCACAGGACCATCCAATCTAGCTCAGGGCACACAGCAACACATCCAGACAGGCCTGGAAAGGTTCCAGACAAGGAGACTCCACAGCCTCTCTGGGCAGCCTGTGCCACTGCTCTGGGACCCTTACAGTGAAGAAGTTCTCCCTCAATTTGAGGGCCCCAAAACTGAACCCAGTACTCAAGCTGTGGCCTCACCAGTGCTGAGTACAAGGGACAACCACTTCCCTGCTCCTGCTGGACGCAACCGTTACTGATCCAGGCCAGGATGCTGGTGGCTTTCTTGGCCACCTGGGCACACCCTGGCTCATCTTCAGCTGGTTGTCAACCAGCACCCTCAGGTCTTTCTCTGCTGGGCAGTTTCCAGCCAGTCTGCTCTGGAGTGTTTATGGGGTTATTGTCATCCAAGTGCAGGACCTGGCTCCTGGTCTTGCTGATCCATTGGATCCAGTGTTATCAGTACAGGACTGTGTGGTAGCCTAGGAAACTGAGGGTGGCTAGGAAACAGACAAGCCTCTGTAATTTACAAAGACCCAGAATGATTCTGCTCTTTTCTGTCCTCTGTAGGTGGTTGCAGAGGGCAGGAAGGTGGCAGAGAGCCATTTACTCTCATTCATCCTTCAGTTTGCCATTTAGAAAGCAATTTTCCAAATCTAGTTTAGCATTTCATCCAAAAGATGAATCATTCCATTAAAATTCTTGTGCTGATTAGTAAGGAAATTAATCTAACTGTTGCCAGTGCAGCTTTCAGGAGTCACAGAGTCACAGAACTGTTTAGCTTAGGAGAGACCTTTCAGATCATCAGGTCCAACTCAGCGCTGCCAGGGCACCACTGGACCATGGCCCTCAGCATTACCTCTACATCTCTTGGAAACCCCTCCAAAGATGGTGACTCCACTGCCCTGGAGAGCCTGGACAGTGTTTGACAAACCGTTTTTGAACAAGAAATTGTTCCTGAGTCCAACCTAAACCTTTTGAGGCCATTTCCTGTTGTCCTGTTGCTTGTTACTTGGGACATCAGCCCTCACCTCCTTTCAGGGAGTTGTAAAGAATTAGAAGGTCTCTCCTCTTAAATTTCTCTAGGCTGAACAACCCCAGTTCCCTCAGCTGCTCCTCACAAGACTTGTGCTCATCTTGTCTGCCTAATATATGGCAGAAAGGAGAAATCCTCTGCCACAAGTGCGATGAAGTAGCCCTTGGATTCATGGAAAGCCTCCCAAGCAGGAAACTTAAAAGCAGCAATGTGTCACTTTTGTGCTTTACTTCTAAAGCCTTGAGGTCAGAGGAACATGAAATACTAAAAAAAGCTGCTCTTGGAAGTCTTCCTTGCTTACATCTTGTAAGGCTCAGCATAATTCTCTCAGAAGAAGAAATCTCTGAAATCTAATTCCATCTATTTTAACTTTTAGCTTCATTGCAGGTTTAAGTTCTCAAAGTTTCAGCTTTATGGGTGTGCAAGCAATCACACAGGTGTCTTGTTTGTCAGGTAGATAAATGCCAGATTCGCATCAGATCCAGCTGTGCTGAGACAGCTGAGTGTTTAGGGGATCCACTGAGATGAGTCAGAGTTCTTTTGGAGGTGATGGATGAATTGACAACATTGCATGTGCTTCTGTTCTGCTGAATGCAATGTGAGAACAGAGTGAAGAGCAGTGAGTGAAGCTCCATCCAGCTCACTGTTCTGAATTGTGGAAGAAAGCAAAACTGGCTTGCTCTGGAACTGTAGGTTAGATAATACTAGAGGAAAGAATCATAGAATGGCTTAGGTTGGCAGGGACACCTTCCACTAGGTTGCTCAAGGCATCATCCAACTTAACCTTGAATACTCTCAAACAGGAGGCATCCACAACTTTCCTGGGCAGCCTGTTCCAGAGCCTCACCACTCTTGTGCTGAAGAATTTTTTTCCCCGGCTCCAGTCTAACCCTGCTCTCCCTCAGCTCCAAACCATTCCCCTTTGGCCTGACTCGAGACACCTTTATGAAAAGTCCCTCTGCAGCCTTCCTGTAGAACCCCTTCAGGTACTGGGAGACAGCTCTAAGGTGCCCCCAGAATCTTCTCCAGGCAGCACAACCCCAGCTCTTCCAGTCTGTCCTCATAGCAGAGGTGTTATAGCACACTTCTCAATTTCCATTTTTTAGCAGAAACAGATACTGAAGTTCCATTCTCACTTTATAAAAGTCTGCCCCTGGATATTCAGAATTCAGCTCTAAAGCATTACCATGAATAAATAAACCCCAGGTTCATTTGTCAGATGAACACAGCACTTTCTAGGAGGTAGTATCCTTGCCGAATTTAATATTTAATTGCTTTCTAATGTGCAAAAGTAAATCAGCATCCCAGTCACCATTAGCAATCTTTAAGGTTTTATCCCACTGTAGAAAGATGAAACTGCACAGTTCAAGGCCTGAGAAGAATGATAATGGCCTGTGGAGCTCCTCTTCTCCAGGTCTTCCTTTTGACTGCCTTATGGACCCTGAGTTACTGCAGGAGGTAGCTGGTGCCATTGCCCAGTGCCTGTAGCTAGAACTAACCCTCTCTAGCACCGAGGCACAGCACAGCTAAAACACATCACTCTCTTCTGCTGGAAAGTGACAGTGTTGGTATGTTTAGAGGAAAGCACTTCTGAAGGCTTGAAAGTCTTCCTGCCCCTGCCAGCTCGTACAGGGTGCTGCTGAGACAGCTAACCTAGCTCCACTGGAATGCACACAACACCTCAGTACACCCAAGGCAGGAGAGGATGAGGAGTGTTTGGTTCAGAGCATGGCTGCCCTGCCTGATGGGAGTGATGTGAAGCTTCCAGGGCCAGATAGACTGAATCCCTGTGGATTGGGGCAGGAGTTTGTAGTGACAGGAAAACCTGCTGCCTTCTGCAGCCAGAATGACTCAGAATGACTGGTGCCAAAAGTAGGGCAGTTTCTATCATTTTCCTGAAGAGATGAAGATGACAAGAAGAGTAGAGGACCACAGTGGCAGTTAATGGCTGACACATCTTGCAGGTACCTTGCTTGCCTGACATCCTGTTTGTGATTGCCTGCTGGGGTCTGAGAGCTGCCCACTGTGCTCTGCAAAAGGCTCAGATGCTGAACCTGCCTGCTTGCATACAGCAGAGGAGTGTGCCTCCCTAAATCCCGGGAAATGCACAGTTCTTCCACTCTGCTCCACTCTGGTGGCATCCCACCTGGAGTGCTCTGTTCACCTCTGGAGCCCCAACATGAGACACATGGAACTGTTGAAGAGGGTTCAGAGGAGGCCACAGAGAGGAGGCTCCAAGCCTGGAAAGCCAGGTTGGCTGGGGCTTGAGCAGCCTCTTCATGTCCCTGTCCATGGCAGGAGATTGGAACTAGATGATCTTTAAGGTCCCTTCCAACCCAACCCATTCTGTGATTCTGTGTTTATGATCTGTTGTTTTTGACTTGCTCTTCCCTGTCCTGTGACCTCTTATGTGGAGCTGCTACATTCATTGACAGTGAATGATGAATGAGTAGAGGTAAATGTGTCTGTGGTTGGAGCACAGGCCCTGGCAGCTGAGGTGCTGCCAGAGTGAGAGGAAGATCACCAATCCCTGCTGAACTGCACAGCAGTGATGCTTCTTAGCCCTGCTCACTGCAACATATACTGCTTTTACGCTTCTCCCTGACACCTTAAGCAATATGTTGTTGTATTTTTCCCCTCCATTTTAATGATCTCCAGGTCCCTCCCAGAGTGGTCCAGGACCTCAATATCCCAATTACCCACAAGGACAAGGCCAGCAATATGGGGGATACAGACCCACACAGCCTGGGCCACCACAGCCGCCACAGCAGAGGCCTTATGGATACGACCAGGTAGGGCTCATTTGATGGGGAGGTTGTGCTTCTGACACACTCATTTGATCATCTTAGTGGGCATTTAACTAATGGATATGAGGATGGTCTCTCCGGTCTTACGGCTTTTATTCCAGGTGAGTTACCCAGGATCATTTGTCTGCAGGTATGATTAATCATTTAATTGGATGGGTTTGCCAAGTTTTTTATGCACTTTGGCAAAGGAAGGCCTTCCAGGCAGCATTTTTTTGGACCTTAAAAATGAAGTTTCAGAGCTTCATGGTGAATATGAGAAATGAGGTTCTTAAATCTCATGGTAGATCGTTCTTCTGTACTGCTCTGCCATAAAAATGGTTGAATTGATTTTTTTTCCACAAGCACAAATCCAGGAATCTTCCTCTCCAGCTGGAAAAGCACTTCAGGTCCTTCTCCTCAGCACCACTGAGGTCCTTCTGCTGTAGGGCTGAAGCTTGGTTTTTGTTCTAGGCAGTGTAAAGGAGCACTAAGCATGGGACAAAAGTGACCTAAAAATAGCTGCTTCTTTCCTCTCACTGCCAAGACAAGTTTGAAACAGACAAACAAGGATCATCGAAACTCTAGACTGGGGTTGTAGTGGAGGACTGCTGTAAGAGACTTCTTCTAATTAGAGGATGAAGCAGAGGTTTTACTCCTCCAGAAGGTACTAAGCTGTAAAAAAAAAAAAAATCTTTGCAATATGAATCCTTCAGACATGCCACTGAAACATGAACTAGTGCTAAAATGGAGATGAACTAAACATACCTTATGGGCAAGCTGAGCTTCTGGGGTTTAAATAAAATTCTCCTCCGGCAGCAGAACTTGAACTTCCCCCTTGGAGATGAGAGTAGGCCACAACTGGTCATGCTTTGAAAGGAGAAGAGTTGGCTTCCTTCCTACAGAAGTGAGAAAAGCCAAGGAAGGACCAAACTCTTTCAGTGTGGTGGTTTGGAGATGCCATTGCTTTAGTTACTTAACAAACCAGGTCATTCTGCACTGAGCTGGCAGTGGCCTCCTGCAAGTGATGAGCTACAGCAGAATGCCCCACTTGTGGCAATCACAAGGCCAAAGGAAACTTTATCTCAGTATGTTGAGTTTCTTGCCTCTTTCTCTGTAGTGGAAGTGGATGTGACCCCTGTAGCTAGGCTCCACTCCTCCAGTTAGTGCAGTCCACATTCTCAATGAGAGAAGATCTCTCTTTCATACCGCCCATTCCCATAGGAATTGTGCTGCTTAAATTCTCACCTGGCAGCAGTTCTGAAACTCCTCTTCCTGACTGCTGGTTGTGGTGCAGTGGGCAGAACTGGCTTGGTACCACAAAGCTGGCACAGAAGATGTTGCCTTAACACGGTGGGGGGTGGTGGTGGTGGTGGGAGTGAAGTGTGAAGCAAGTTCACTTCTTAGCTACTCCTTGTTCCTGCAAGCCTTAAGCCCAGTGGTGAAGGATCATGGTGATTGTGTAGCATTGATGCTTTCAGCTCTGCCCTCCTGCAGCACACCATGTTCTGTCAAAAGAAATAGAGAATATCAATAAGGGTAATAATTCTGTCTATGGAGTCTATGGAGTAATTGATTCCCACAGGACCTGTTGACTCGCTCTTTACTGTTCCCTGGGATGTGCCTTGGGTTTTGACACACATGGATCATGCCATTCTGTGGTGTTTGATCCTTGAATCCCATTAGGTAGCTCTGAAAGCAAGACAGCTTCATGATTTACTTGGAATTTAGATGACCTTGGCTATGGTTTTCACCATTTTAACTGGGAAGCAATTTGAGTTTTTGGATGGGAATTTCACAGCAAGTCTGTTGAGTTTTCAATTATTGATCAAGTTAGGTGCGTGGCTTAAAGTCATCAGTCTTGCTTTTCCATTAACACACAAAGGATGAAGATAAAACTGTACCACCTCATCCTATCACTTTGTCATTTATTGCCACTTGCTTCCATCTTTTGCCATCACAGTTTGGCTGCTTGGTCTTCCAATCAGCTTTTAACAGCCAAACCTGCTTTGTGTTCTAATTCTTTTAATTTCCACCACTTAATCCTATCAGTTTATCATTTATTGCTGCATGTTTCCACCTTTTACCATCATAGTTTATTTGTTTGGTCTTCCAGTGAACATATAACACAGTCAGACTTTTGTGTTCTAACTCTTGTAATTTCTACCCCTTAATCCTATCGATTTATAACTTACTGTTACTTGTTTCCACCTTTTACCATCATAGTTTATTAATTTGCTCTTCAAATGAACTTTCAACACAGATAAACCTGTTTTGTGGTCTAATTATTTTAATTTCTATCCTTTAATCCTATCAGTTTATCATTTATTGTTACATGTTTCCACCTTTTACCATCACAGTTTGTCTGCTTGGTCTTCCAATCATCTTTTACCACAGAGAAATGTACCTTATGGTCTAATTAATTTATTTTTTTTTCCTCTCCTTAGGGTCAATATGGAAATTACCAGCAGTGAAAAAGCACTCACATTCCAGTAGGCACTCTCAAGTAGCAGCCATATTGTCTCCTCAAGCACTGTGGACATCTTCCTGAGCTGAGAGCCTCCCATTCCATCTAGCTTTGGGGTTGTTTTTTATTTTGGACAGAATCTTGTGGCTGTTTTCTGGTCTACAGTCTTTTATGGGTAAAATCTTTTGGGAGATTGTAGGTTCTCAGAAACTTGGATTTCCCATCTCTGCTCTAGATGGCAACATTGGACAAGAAAATACCAAGCAGAACAATTTTGCAGGGAGCTGAGAGCTGGTGTGTGGCAAACCAGACTGTTACAGACTGAAAGGTGTGAACAGCTTATGAAGGTTATGGGGAATTGAATATTTTTTCCACTGATTTTTTTTTTGTAGGGGGGATAAAAGGAGGGAGGGGGAAATGGACACTTTTTACAGCAGCAATATTTTGTATATGATGGTGTTTTTGTTTTGGGGGGGGTATTTTCGTGTGGGCAATATTGCAAGGGCAGTAACACTACTCACTGGGCAGGAGGAGAAATCTACTGTTGAAAATGGATAAGGGAGGGGGAGATGCTAAGTGCTTGGTTCAGTCTTGAAACGGTATACAAGAATGATAAGAGAAGAGGTGGAGAGCATTGTACAGCACTGAGAGGGTCCTGTTCCAACAATCCCAGTCACCCAAATGGGAACATAATTAAGGGCAGTATGATGCAGTCGTGTGCAAAGAGGAATTTTATTAAGCTTTCCAATTTTTCTGAGTGAAGCAGTTTTGTACAAATTGTTTCTAATGTAGTTTTGACAATTTTATTTTTTTTTTCCTTTGGGGTGGGGAGAGCAACAAGATGAAACCTTTGGGTTGTATTTTCTCAAGTATTTTGTCCCAGCTTTGCCAAAAGCCCCTCTTAATAATTGCAATAACAAAGCAAAATGACAAATGTTCATTTTACTTGGCTTGGATATGCAAAGAACTTGAAAACAAAAACAGAGGACAGAAGCGTGTTGTATTATCTGTATTTTAACCTCTAGCTGAAGAATTTTTATCTTATCAAACTAGCCTAGAAGCCTTTGTAAAAACCTATCTAAACTTTCCTAACTGGGAGTTCATCTCTTTTAGAAAAAAAGAGGCTTTTTTTGTGTGTGTCCCCCACTTTTCTTACTGGTTAACAAAGAGACCAAGGGATGGACGTTGTAGGACGTCCAACCTGTTGATGAGGTAACTGCCACCTTTTGGGGGCTGAGCTGCATCCAGGCTTGCAGTGTTGCAGGGCAGGAAGAGGCAGCAGCTTGATCAATAGCAGAGTAGACAAAAAAATCAGGTTTGAAATCATCCTCCTGCAACCCTCTGTCAGATAAATCCACTGATACTCTGTTGTGCAGCAGTAGAATGCACTCAGGAATTCCTGGCAGCTTTTATACACAAAACAAAATATTAGTCCAGGAATAAAATTATTATTTTTAAGTTGGTGATCATCTTTTTTTTTGGGGGGTAGGGGAAAGTGGGGGAAATGGTATCCATCATGATACTGTAGGTGGGAGAGAAGATTTCCAATTTGCTCATTTTTAAAGGGAAAACAAATTTTTTAAAGCCAACAAAACCCACACCAAGGTTTGAAGAGCTGTGGCATGAGGAGCATTATTAGGAAGGAAATGCTTCTAGGTTCTGTGCCAATTCTTCCACCACCGTGTGCTCGGTTGCTGTTTCAAACTGTACTCCATCGGTTCTAACAGGAGAATAAATTATTTGTGATTTTAATTTTCTCAGTTGTTGCTTTAAATTAGATACCCATCACCTTTGCTGGCTCACCTGTGGAGTTTTGTGGATCTTAGGCTTTTGTTTTGTTTTGTTTTTTTTCTTTGAGAGAAGCTTGGCCAGAAAAAAAAACCAAAACCCAAACCTCAAACCCTATTTGGCTTTCTAGGACTCGATCACATTCTCTTGCCATAGCCAAGTTAATTAGAATTAACTGTTCAGTAATCAGTGTGTTGTGTAGGCTGTTTGTTAAGAAATTTCTTCCCCTGCAAATGAAGGTCCAGGAGGCTGTAATCAAGATGACTGAATTAGATAAATGAGTCGAGGAGGCAAAAAAAAAAAGAACAAACCTGTGTTGAACCCAACCTGGTGTAGATCTGTTATCTCATTTTGAAACAAGCTCAACTGACATTAAGAAATAATTTGTCTTGCCAGCCCATCTTGTGTTGTCTTACTCTCCTTTTTAATGGAAACTAAAATTGCAATTTTAATAAGCAGAATTTCCTCCAGGGTTTCCCTCCTAGAGGCTGCTGCATTTGCAAGGTTTAATTGTTTTATAACGGTCCTGTTTCGTAAAACTTTTTAATTGGTGGTGACAAAAATTACCTTATTCCTCTGATACTGTGCCAGAACAACAACTGGAGAGGAGAGAGCTCCACGTGAAAGGAGATCTGCTGACATTCTATATTAAAAAAAAAAAACCCAAAACACTTTTCCCTAAACAAAAACAAAAAAAAAAAAATGCACAGCAGGGCCAGGATGAAACAGTAGTCACAGAGTCATGGAGTGTTAGGGGATGGACCTCCAGAGAACATCCAGTCCAATGCCCCTACCAAGGCAGGCCACACAGGAGTGCATCCAAGTGGGTTTTGAGTCCTGTGTCTAGTTCTGGGCCCCTCAGTATAAGAAAGATGTTGAGGTGCTGGGACGTGTCCTGAAAAGGGCATCAAGGCTGGGGAGGGGCCTGGAAGGCCACCAGCAGCCTGGCCTGGGTCAGCAATAGTGTGGCCAGCAGGAGCAGGGCAGGGATTGTCCTGTGCTCAGCACTGGGGAGGCCACAGCTTGAGTCCTGGGTTCAGTTTGGGGTCCCTCACTGCAAGAAGGACATTGAGATGCTGCAGCAGGTCTAGAGAAGGGCAGGAAAGATGGGGAAGGGTCTGGAGAAGAGGGCTGGGGAGGAGCAGCTGAGAGACATGGGTTGTTTGGAGAAGAGGAGGCTGAGGAGAGACCTCATTGCTCTCTACGATGCTTAGATGCAAGAGGGGATTGGTCTCTTCTCCCAAGTGATAGAATGAGAGGAAATAGCCTCAAGTTCCACAAGAAAAAGTTCAAGTTTGACATCAGAATAAACTTCTTCTCTGAAAAGGTTCTCAAAGGCTGGCACAGGCTGCCCAGGGAGGTGGTTGAATCCCTGCAGAGCTGTGGTGCTGAGGGCCATGGCTTAGCACCAGCCTTGGCCGAGTCAGAGAACAGTTGGAGTGGATGATCTGAAGGGGCTTTGCCAGCTGAACTGGTTCTGTGATGCCGTATAATACAGACTGTATTTCAAACTCAAGAATTGCTGCTTTATCCATTGCCCTCTCCACTTCAGCAGGCTTCTTTGGGTTGATTTCCCAGGATCTCAGCCTCCTGCTTCTATTTCTTGCTGCAGCAACTGTTGCCCGTGCAGGTAAATCAGCAACTTTCTTAAACCTCTTCAGGGCTCCTGGCTGAATCCCACCTGCTGTGTAACAGCTTCTCTTCCTTTTGTAGTCTTAAGTATTCTTTTTGGGAATCTCAAATACTGCTTTTAGTTTGCTTTTAAATCACATTTAAATGCTTCAGGCATCCTCTCTGTGCTGAGAATGGCAGAGGTAGGAGGATGGTTTGGCACTGAAGTCTTGGCCCCTCTTTATAATCGGGAGGATTTTCTTGAATAAAGAAAAAAATAAATAGCTTTCAGGGAAGAGATTGTTCCTAATGTCCAACCTAAGCCTCCCCTGGCACACCATGATGCACAGTAGTATTTTTGTTTTATTTGAGGTGGGCCTCCTGGTGGGGCAATGGCCTCAAACTGGAAGCAGTTGGGTTCAGATGAGCCATTAGGCAATAAGGGTGCTGAGGCTCTGGAACAGAGAAGTTGTGGAGGCTCCAAGCCTGGAAGTGTGCAAGGCCAGTATCAATGAGTCCTTGAGCAACCTGATCTCAAGGAAAATGTCCCTGCCCAAGACAGGAGGGGTTGGAACTGCTGCTAGCAGGGAGAAGGTGATGGGGAGATTTAGCACCAAGGCTTGGGCTGCAGAGCAAGGGCACTGCCACATCCTCTGTGCCACCTTGGGCTGCAGGGGGGCAGAGGTGGCAGCTGTGGGTAGGAGAAGACAGGACAGGGTACCCTAAACTGACCAAAACAACCCTGATGTTTTTGGTCACAGAGGTGATCAGAGGGCTGGGACACTCCTAGACAGGTTTTGAGAGTTGGGGATGTTCAGCCTGGAGAAGAGAAGGCTCAAGAGAGACCTTAGAGCAGCCTGAAAGTACCTGGAGGGGGTCCAGGAGACCTGGGCAGGGACTGTTGAGAAGGGCCTGTGGTGATAGGATGAGCAGCAATGGTTTGGAAGTGGAGTAGAGGAGATTTAGGTTGGACACCAGGAGGAAGTTCTGCACAGTGAGGGTGGTGGAATACTGGAATGAGTTGCTCAGGGGTGGAGGCCCCATCCCTGGAGACATTCAAAGTTAAACTTGATGGAGCCCTGAGCAACCTGCTCAAGGTTGGAGGTGTCCCTGCTGACTGCAGGGAGGCTGAGCAAGATCACCTTTGAGGGGCACTTCTAGCCCCAGTGCATTCTGTGGTTCTGTGATTCTGTTGCCTCCAATCCTCTCACATTCTTAACACAAACCCTGCAGACTCTCCTCAAAGGTGTCTTCAGAATGCCGAAGAGAGCAGCTGGAACTCTGCTAAGCCATCTAGACCCAGCTCTTTAATTCCAGCATCCCACTCCCTAGCAAGTTGTGGAAGCTCTGTAGCAAAGTTGAGTGCTTCAAACCCTGCCCATTGGAGCTCAGTCCTCATTCCCACATAAACAGGACCATTTTGCAAACATGATCTGATATTAATCACCCCCCTGGCACCAAAAGTCAGGATTTCCTGCTGCAGCCCACTAATGTAAAATGCATTAGTGAGAATGCTGGCTCCAAGGGGTTAGGTTCTCTAAATAAACACAGCAAAGTTCTTTTTTTCATTCACAACTCCCAGCCTGTTCTGAAGGGCTGATTTCTCCAAGAAGGAGGAGGAAAATAAAGAAAAAGATCATACTTGGGTTTTTAATAGGTTATTACTGCCTTTGTTTGCACCCAGTTGCAGGAAGGCAATGTCAGACTGCAGATCGATGAAATCTGAGGCTTCTTTGTCTCAGAATGAAGTTTGCCCAAGCTGTGGCTGTCTGCTTTGTCTTCTGACTCCACATTTCCTGCACACCTCCAGGGATGGGGACTCCACCACCTCCCTGGGTGCCAACCCCTGACCAATCTTGCAGCAAAGAGATTTTTCTTAAAAGCTTGGGCAGGGATGAGCGAGCTTCTATCTACTCCATTTTCTTTTCCTAGTCTGAAGAAAAAAAAAATAAAACCAGAAGTTTGCTGTACAGGGTCAAGGTCTAGGGGAGAGGGTTCTAAAGTTTAGAAGCTGAATGCTCCTTCTCTACCCAGAGCTGTCAGAATTCCTCCTTTGTCACACAGGTCTGAAAGGTTAGAAATAACTGTGCCTCCTGAGGCTTCTCCCTGGGCTGTGCTCTTCCCTGGGATCCTGCAGGCTCTTTCCTCCCAATCTGGGTCAGCCTTTGTGGCTAATTTTAAAATCTCAGGGATCCAGCACTTTCCAAGAATCAGTCAGGACCTTCCCATTAGATAATCCCAGCAGTCACACGTGGGCTGTTCTGGCCTGACTCTGCTACAGCTTGGTTTTTAGATATTGAAATGGTGATTTTTGGTTTTAAGAGACCTGTAAGCTCTTTGTGAAAAATTATGGATAAAAGTATGAAGACAATGAAGAATGGGGAACAGTAAGAACTATGTGGAGGCTTTTAACTCTCTTTATGGAGATTCATCCCCTTTCAGGCACAAAAAGTAAGTAAGGATAATATGGGAGTGATTCCTGACTGAACTTAGGAAAGGGTCTTTTAAGCTCAAGGGTAAAAAGGTCCATTTTGGTGTCTTTGCTCTGGCTGTGATCTCTTTTACTGTCTGAAACATGCAGGCTGGCAAAGCCCCTCAGGGTCACCAAGCCCAACCCATATCCCTGCTCTGCAAGATTCACCTTCAACCACAGCCCCAAGCACCACATCCAAACCACTCTGAAACACAGCCAGGCTGAGTGACTCCATCACCTCCCTGGGCAGCTCATTCCAGTCCCTGACCACTCTCTCCCTCAAAAACCTTTTCCTAGTGTCCAATCTAAACCTCCCCAGGCTCAGCTTGAGTCCATCCTCCCTTATTCTGTCTCCAGAATTACTCAACCAAGTGTCCACCCACCCCAGCCCCGAACAGTCAGTTTCTCCAGGAGGGTGCTCATGTGCACCTTTTGCTGTGCCTTGGCCCCCTGGTGATGCCCAGCTGCTGGGGGACTGCCTACTGCATCCAGAACTGGGTTTGATCTGTGCTTCTGCAGCACCTAGACTGTGTCCTCCTCGGCCAGGGCAAGGACTGGAAGATGCTCCTGCAAAGCAAATGAAGAATGGTCTTTGGGAGTTAGAAATGGGATGAAGAATTGTCCAAGCTTTGGCTCCAGGAAAGTAAATGACTATGGCAGGTTGGTAGCAGCAGCAGCTGAGACAGGCTGGTCAGCAGCAGAGCTTGGTTTGCAAACAGTTTGACAAAGACTTGGGATAATGAACAAAGCAATAAAATTAAAAAAAAAAATCAATATCTGCTCCCAAATAATTTACAAAAAGGCAAAAGGAGTCAATTTATCCCCTCCTCATCTCAGAGGGGAGATATGGAGGAGGAGAGGATGAGCTGCTCAAAACAAGCCTGGAGTTCTGTGTCAATATCCCTGCAAATGGCAGTGGGAGAGGGAAGTGTGGATAGCATTGTGTGGGAACAAAGTCATTTCCAAATGGAGTAGCCACAGAATCGTGGAATAGGATCATAGAATCATTCATTAAGGTTGGAGAAGACTTCTAGGATCGTCCAGTCCAACCATCAACCCTCCACCATGCCCACTAAACCATGTCCCAGAGAGCCATGCCCACACATTTCTTGACTCCCTCCAGGCTTGGGGACTCCAGCACCTCCCTGAGCAGCCTGTGCCAATGCCTGACTTCAGAGGCAATAGGGTGAGACCTCTCCCTCCTCTCCTGACCTCACCAGCTCTGTGGAAGCAGCCATCCTGGAGGGTCACACCCTGCAGCCTGCTGCACACCATTGCTGGAGATGGAGCTGTGGCAGAGCTGTGCCGCTCCAGGAGCACTCCGCAGCTCTCCCACCCTCGCAGCCTCCCTCTGGCACCTTCCTTCTGCCTCTCTGTTTGCAGCAAATGGCTGTTTGGGAAGCAAGCAGGCAGGTTTCTGAATTCCAGGGGAACAGCAGCCTGGCTCGCAGCAGATTTCCTTATGACTTTTTAAGGACAGCATTAATATCATTTATAGTCGTCTTCATCATTCCCCCTGACAGAAACTGCAGAAGAGGGAAGTGTCTTCCAAGAGATTGCCTCTGCCTTGTTTGTGGCTCCCCTCCTTAATTAGGAAAGCAGAGGCACCTCTGAAACCTACCTAGCAGGGAGCTGGGCAGGTTTAGAAGCCCCAGGACGTTTCTCAGTGCCAAACTCAGCTGCCCCAGCCAAGGTGCATCTGTGCCTGACTTCCAAAAGCAGCTGTGAATTCTAGGGCAGCACAGCAGCACAGGCTCCTGGGGGCTTCAGCCATGCAGAGAGGGGCAGTGGAGGTCCAGAGAAGGGCAACAAAGCTGGTGAAGGGTCTGGAGGACAGGGCTGAGGGAAAGAGGGGAGATGAGGAAGCTAAGGAGAGGAATTGTTGCTCTCTACAAGTCCATGAAAATAGGTTGGACCCAGGTGGGAATTGGTCTCCTCCCAGGCAACAAGAGGAAATGGCCTCGAGCTGCACCAGGGGAGGCTTAGTTTGGACTTTGGGAAAAATTCTCCCTGAAAGGGAGCTGCTTGAAAGAGTCCAGCACAGAGCCACAAAGCTGCTGCAGGCAGGAGAGCATCTCCCTTGAGAGGACAGGCTGAGGAAGCTGGGGCTGGGAGCTTGGAGGAGCCTGAAAGGGGACCTCAGCCATGTTGATAAAGCTGTGCAGGGCAGTGTCAGGAGGACAGAGCCAGGCTCTGCTCAGGGATGCCCAACGACAGGACAAGGGAAAATGAGTGCAGGCTGGAGCAGAGGAGGTGCCATGGGAACAGAAGGAAAAACTTTTTCACTGTGAGGGTGCTGGAGCCCTGGGGCAGGCTACCCAGAGAGGCTGTGGAGCCTCCTTCTCTGCAGGCTTTCAAACCCCACCTGGGTGTGTTCCTGTGTGACCTGCTTAGGTAGGGGAACTGGACTGGATGATCTTGCAAGGTCCCTTACAAGCCCTCGCATTCTGTGACTCTGTGAAAGACACCTCAAAGGCTGGCCCAGACTGCCTGGAGGTGTTTCAGAGAGGCAGAGCTGTAGTGCTGAGGGACATGGCTTAGTCCCAGCAGTGGAAGAGCCAGAGAATGGTTGGACCCAATGATCTTCAAGGCTTTTTCCAACCCCAGCAGTTCTGTGATTCTCTGATACTCCTTAGCCTGGAGAAAAACAAAAACTGGGAGCTGGGAAAGCCATTACAGGAGGGATTGATTTCAGTTTGTGGAGGTTAGACAAGCCTTGCCCTGCCTGCTCTTGTTCTCCAGGAGGCTAAGTGGTTATCTTCAACGTGAGGGAGTCTCAACAGCTGCAGCCAGGTAATAGCAAGGATATGGTACAAACAAACAAAACTCAAAGAAGCCCAGTCCTGGCCTGCCCAGAGATAGGAATTGTCTTTTACCTGAGCTGATTTGCTGCAGCAATGTTTGCCGTTTCAGCACTTTTCCCTCCGAGGAGGAGGACTTCTCTGCTGCAGACTCAAGCTCACCATCTGCACATTGCTCAGTCTGAATCTGCTTTTCCTGAGTGCCAAACAGCTGAGTGCAGGGGGAATCTGGCAAGCATCCTCCTCCTCCTGATGGGTGCAGTTTCATGTCTCACTGCACCTGATGGCAAGTCTGAAGCTTTGATAGATTGAGATGCTCAGTGCCAGTTACAGAGGTGGCACAGAGCTCTGAGCCTCTATAGCCTCCTGGAGCTCCATGCTCAGCCTCAGGCTCCCAGCCAGTGGAGTCTGCTCTCTCCATCGAGTCACAGAATGGTTTAGGTTGGAAGGGACCTCAAAGCTCCTCCAGTGCCAACCCCGCACCATAGGCAGGGACAGCTCCCACTAGGACAGGTCGCTCAAGGCCCCATCCAGCCTTGTCCTGAACATTCTTCAATCACATTGGGTGATTCTGTGCTCCACAACCTCCCTAGACAACCTGTGCCAGTGTCACCACCCTCACTGTAAAGAATTTCTCTGGGATGTTGTCCTGTGATAGGGCAGAGGGCAATGGATACAGACTGCAACCCAGGAGGTTCCACCTCAACCTGAGGAGAAACTTCTTTATGGTGAGGCTGCTGGAGGCCTGGAGCAGGCTGCCCAGAGAGGCTGTGCAGTCTCCTTCTCTGGGGACTTTCCAAACCCACCTGGACATGATTCTGGGCAACCTGATTTGGATGACCCTCCTTTGGCAGGGGGGGTTGGACCAGGTGATCTCCAGAGGTCCTCTCCATGCTCCACCAGCCTCTAGTTCTGTATATTCCTCACCCACCCTGCCTGGAATTAGTTTTCAGCCCATCTCTACGTGAACTGCAAACGCCTTTAGAGCTAAAGTTGCCAACCACCTTGCTGAAAGCTGGAAAAGCCCTGCCCCGAGCAGTGCTTTTTATAACTCTGCACATTAATTACCTTTAGAATCCTTAATTATCTTTTTTCCACAGTCGACTCTAATAAATTCCAAATGTTTAGAAACCATTTCCAATAACTCTGCTTTCTCTGCATATTTTCAATCAAGTGCACAAATATCTCAATTAGCTGGTGATTATCTGCCATTTGCTTCCAAAACTGGGGATTAATTGTCCAAAGCAACACTTTCCTTTCCTGTCTCTCTTGTGCCTCCCCCTCTCTGCCCTGGGATCTTCGCCCAGGTGAGGTCTCAGCTTTCCTCTGCTCCCAGGCTGCCCTGACAGCTCTCCTCTGCCTCCTTGTCACAGGACCACTGCATAAAACTCCATGCAAACATGGAATGGTTTGGGTTGGAGGGCACCCGGAGGTTCATCCAGCTCCACACCCCTGCCAAGGGCAGGGACACCTCACACTAGCCCAGCTTGCTCAAGGCTTCAGCTTTTGAACACCTCCAGGGAGGGAGCATCCACAACCTCCCTGGGAAAACTGTCCCAGTGTCTCTCCACCTGCACTGCAAAGAATTTCTCCCTAATATCTGTTATAAATCTACAATTCCAAAGGAAGAGCTGCTTCTGGACAGCTCTGGGCAGAGGATGTCTCCTCCTGAAGAACCATTGGGTTGTTTTTCTAGAGGACTTTCTGCCCAGGGAGGCACTTTCCTACCCACCCATCCTCTGTGTCCTTGCTACCTGCAGAGACTGATCAGCATTTCTTGCTGGGGCAGCTGAGGAGTCACAAGTTGAGTGTGAGCTTGATGGCCTTAAAGATCTCTTCTAGCCAAAGCTCTGATTCTGCCACACCTCATAGAGTGAGCCCAGGTAGGTCACTTAGCCTCCCTGGGCAGGGGGGACCCTCCCTGCCTGCTCACCCAGGCCAGGATGCAGGAGCAGAGCTTTGCTCTGGAGATGGCCCAGTGCTGGCTCTGCACTGACAAACAGGGACTGAGTTTGCTCTTGGGTAGTCAAAAAGGAGATGAGCACTTGAAGATAGTTGAAGAAATATATTCTGGCAGATCATCTCCTGTGAAAGAAGGAAAAGTGGAAGCAAAGGGGAACTGTGCCTAACAGGAATAGCAGAGAGATTTGTGTCTTGGGGCATCCTTTTCTGTGCCAAGGCTTCTGTGATGCAGGTCTCCATCCCCCTGCCATCCTTTACATCGCTCAGTGCTGGGGATTGCTGCCTGTTATTGGAGGGAACAACTCTCCCAAGGATATGTCTGAGCAAACTCTCTCAGAAACTGACAGGCCAGGAAGCCTCCATGGCTCCTGTGAGTGGTGAGCCTGGAGCAGTGCTGAACAGAGCCAAGAGCCAGAGAGTGGAGGAAATTGAGCCCCCAGAGCAGGCAGATGAGGAGAGAACAAAGCTTCCCAAATATTGTCTTGGTGTCTGTCTCCTGCGGCGTTAAAGAGGCAACAATCAGCTGGGAGAAACCAGGACAGGCTGGAGAATTCAAGGTAGAGCCATTAGTGGAAGAGGATTAGGGAAGCTGAAGGTCAGAAAGCAAACAGCAGTCATGGCAGAGAGTCCCTCACACAGAGAGACTTTTCTACCAAAAGGGCTGAGAATTAAAGCAAAGAACAAAGCACCTGTCCTAGGAATAAAAATGGTTTCATTTCTGCCAGCACAAGCCCTTAGGAAAAGTCTCTCCCCAGCTCTCCTGAAGCCCCTTCAGGTACTGAAAGGCTGCTCTAAGGTCTCTCTGGAGCTTTCTCTTCTCCAGGCTGAACAGCCCCAGCCTGTTCTCATAGGGGAGATTTTCCAGCCCTCTGATGATCTTCATGGCCCCTTCTGGACCTCCTCTAACAGTTCCTTGTCCTTCTTGTGCTGGGGGCACCAGAAGCTGAGGTGGTTGTCCAGGTGGGCTGTCAGCAGAGAAGCAGAATCCCCTCCCTCATCCTGCTGCTCACTCTTCCTTTGATGCTGCCCAGCACACAGCTGCCTTCTGGGCTGCCAGCAACCATTGCTGGCTCCTGTCAAGCACCTCATCAACCAGCACCCCCAAGTCCTTCTCTGCCTGGCTGCTCTTCACCCACTCCTCACCCAGCCTGGATTTGTGCTGCAAGAGACAAGACACAGGACAGCAACAGCAAGAGCCCAAGGCAGCGGAGGTGCAGACCAAGCGATGCCTGCTCACCCAGGGGCATCTCTGCCTCTGATCCCTCTGAAGGGCTTTTCCCCACGGGATGATTTCCATAGAGCTGACACACACTTCCCCCTTTCCAGGGTTACTTGTGCTGGTCTGTGGCTCTGGAGAAGGATCCATCTATCACAGGGTGTGCAACCAAGCAACTCAGATGAGCTGCAGACCACTATGGAACCCATCATTAAGGCAAATGACATTGGATTTGTAGTTGTGAGACCAATCACTTCCACCATCCAAGGGAGCACAGCTCTGGGCTGGCTGAAAGCCTCCACACATCAGTAGTGCTTCTGTTGCTAGGAGGAAGGGTTTTGAAGTGGGAGGAGAAGCAGAGACCCTCGAGTCAACAGAAGGATCCTCGTGGAGGGGTCAAGAGGGAGCAGAACTCAGAGAGAGAGAGAGAAAAAAGATCATCTGATCACACTGTGCTGTTCCCCATTCAGTTTAATGCCTACACTGAATGACCTGCTTCAAAGCTCAGGCTCAGCAATGGCAGGAGGTTTTTTCCTCATGGTGGCATCCCCACATAGGAGGAATCTCCTGAGTTCTCCCTTTAAAACACAAAGATAGGGGGAAAAAAAAAAAAACGAACCCACAAAAAGAAGGAAAACCAACAACACCACCACCAAAACTTGCCTTGGAGAAATTTCCCCTGGATTTGAGCTTTTGGTGTGTTGTTTACTCAAATGATTTATGGACTGGAGATTAGTGAAGTCATAGCAACAAAGAAATTGCCAAGTGAAAATAAAACCAGCCCCCTGTACTCTTATTGAACATCATCAAGGAAGCAGCTGACAAACAGGATTTTCACCACCACCACTACCCCTGTTATGCAGAGACTTTGTGAGAGACAAAAGCTTCCTCTTGCTTTTCAAAACCCTTCGAGCAGTGTCTGGCACCTTGAAAACTGTGGTGAATTGATTTGGCTTTGCCAAACAAGGAGGTGTTTTGGGTCCTGCCATACATGTACCCTACAAAGAATTATTTCCTTCTGGAGCAGTGACTGTGTCCCTCCAGGAAGCAAGGAACATCCCCAGCACTGCCACAGATCTGCTGGCAGCTTGCTGAGGGTGAGCCTGTAGGACTCCCTTTTGGAGAAGGGTTCAGGTTTCTCATTCAGGAGGTGTAGAGGACTTTGAAATGAGCAGTTGAGGAAAGTGTTTGACTTTTTAGAAGTGTTTGTAGTGACAGGATGAGGTGCAGAGGCTTTGAGCTGGCAGAGGGGAGGTTTGGGCTGGAGACTAGGAAGAAATTCTTTGCAGTGAGGGTGGTGAGACACTGGCAGAGGTTGCCCAGGGAGGTTGTGGACCACAGAATCACTCAGTGTGATCAAAGATCAGGGAGGTGTTCAAGTGTTGGATGAGACCTTGAGCAAGCTGCTCTAGGGGAGCTAGAACTGGGTGATCTTTAAGACCCCTTCTAGTCCAAGGCATTCAGTGAACCCAGGAGCAGCATCAGTGTGTCCCTGCCCTGACCTGCAGCATTCCCCCTCCTCACAGTGTGGTGGTTTTACTCCTACTGCCTCTCTGCTGGTGGAGCTGTGCCAGAGCAGCTCAGAGAAGTGACATTACCTTCACCCAACTCTTACTGCAACAAGAAGGAAAAACATCTTTTTTACTCAGGGCTGACACAGTGGAGCACTGCCAACCCCCTGGAAAGCCTCCAGCTCAGCACATTTCTCCTGCCCATTAAAAACTAATACAGAGCTACCAAAACAGAAACCTCTGTTGACAAAAACATATTTGCTTGGGTTTTTTTTTTTTTTCTTCACCCCCTCACCACTTAAGATCCCAATTCACATGCAAAATAAACACTGAATGCAGGTTTAACTCGGCATTTTTGTTTCTTTTTTCACCATCTCCTGGTGGTGTGTAACAGGAGCAACACCTCCTTTAAAGCAAGGCAGGCACAGGCAGCCTTTCATGCACTGAATAAAGATCTCAGCTCACAGTTTGGGCTTCCTGGGCACACAGCGCTGCTTTAGCTCCTAATTTCCTCTCCAGTGACTTAATGGTACTGGATTGCTTAATTATAGCAGTGGCAAACTCCATCCTCCTCTAAGAAGTATCACTGGGAGCCCAACATCTGCAAGGTTTTGAAGGAGGAAGGTGCTGCAGGAAAGAGGCACTCTTGTGTGGCTGTGTGGCTGTCAGGCAGCCAGGGGCAGCAGGGCTGTTAGCAGGGGGACAGAGGTGAAACAGGAGCCAGTGGCAATGAAACAGAAGATGCTGATTTACACAAACCCTGCCTCCTTCAAAGGTTCGGGGTGCAGCAGGGAGAACCTTGCACCCAACAGGGTTTTTCTGAAAACAAAAGACTGGTGGAGCACGGATCTCAGAGGTGCCATGTTCAGAACATGAGAACTGTTTGGGTTGGAGAAGTTCTTTAGGATCACTGAGTCCAACCAGTTCTCTAACTCTGCCAAGGCCTCAGCACCACAGCTCTGCCTCTTTGAAACACCTCCAGGGATGGGGATTCAACCCCTGCCCAGGGCAGCCTGTGCCAGCCTTTGAGAACCCTTTCAGGGAAGAAGTTTCTTCTAATGTCCAAACTAAACCTCCCCTGGGGCAACTTGAGGCAATTTTTTCTCATTCTACCACTTGTTGGTAGGAAGAAGAGCCCAACCCTCACCTCACTGCAACCTCTTCTCACGGAGCTGTAGAGAGCAAAATGAGCTCTCCCCTCAGCCTCCTTTCCTCCCAGTTCCTTCATCCACTCCTTAGCAGACCTCTTCTACCAGCTAGACCCATACCAGCTGGTCACCCTAGCCTAGCCCAGCCCTCCCCTAGCCAGGGAGCATTGTTCTCAGCTGCTAGTTTATTGCTCTCCTGCCAGCTCCTCTTTTAAACACCCCAGGCACAACTCCCTCAGCACAGCTGGTTCTGAGGAGGGCAGGGCAGGGGTGGCTGTAAGGGAAATCACATTTGCCTGCTCAGAGCCTCTATGATATCTGAAACCTTCGAGCCTGACGAGCAGAAGGAAGTTCAGAGTGCTTTAATGTAGTTGCTGTTGCTATAGAAACTATTTCCTGGGCATCTCTACACCCTGTGCATTTGTCTCACTTGGTCCCTGGTTGCCTTGAAGAGGACCTGTGAGGCTGTGAAGGGAGCAGGTGGAGGAACACCTCAGAGGTACTGCAAGACCATATTGCTTCACGTGGCTTTCTCTGGAGAACCTGCTGGAAATTTGGGAAGCATTGAATGATTACTGCTGGAAGAGAAGGAGAGAAGCAGCAAGCCCCAGAAAACTAAACTCATCCTTATGGAGCTCTGGAGAACAGAGGAATTCCAAAGGAATTTATCTTCTGCTGCCTGAAGCAGTTGGCCTGGGTGACCTGCCCAGATCTTTCCTGAGAGGTGATGACTTCAAACTGGCAGGAGCTATTAGGAGGAAATTCTTTGCAGTGAGAGTGGTGAGACACAGGAACAGGCTGCCCAGGGAAGTTGTGGAGGCTCCAAGCCTGGCAGTGCTGAAAGCCAGGCTGGATCAGGCTTGGTGCTAGCTGGTATGGGAGGAGATGTCTTCATTCACCAGCTCCATTGCCCTTCTCTGGATCTGCTCCAGCACCTCAATGTCCTCCACAGAGTGAGGGCCATAAACTCAAACACTCCAGGTGTGGCCTCACCAGTGCTGAGTCCAGGGGGACAATCACCTCCCTGCTCCTGCTGGCCACACCACTGCTGATCCAGACCAGGATGCTGGTGGCCTTCTTGGCCACCTGGGCCCCCCTGGCTCATGCCCAGGCACCCTCAGGTCCTTGTCCACCCTGCAGTTCTCCAGCCACCCTGCCCCAAGGCTGTAAGATTCCAGCCCCTCTCCCATCCCATGTCTCAAGCAGCCTTTGCTTGGCTTCCAGGTTATAGAAAGGTTTGTGGCTGCAGAGAGAAACCTTAGCACAGATGTTGAGCTCAGCAAGGGAGGGCTGTGAGCAGAGGCAGCCAGAAACACTGACAGTAAGCCAGAGGTGGGCAGCAAGGGACAGGAGCAGCAATTGACTACTGCTGAAGTCGAGGATTAAAAACATATCAGCAGGGAAAAAAAAAAACAAAACCAAAAAACAACCAACCAAAGGCAGCAGAATAGGATGAGAGTCTGTGAAATGCTCTCTGACTCCAAATCAGAGCCCAAATGAAAAGCAAAAAGGCAAAGTTCTGAGTGGCTCTGCTTCGTATCAAATCCCCTCTCTCCCTTTCAGAGGCAGATCAGGTGCAGGGTGTTTCCTCTGCTTCTGTTCTTGAAAAGCCAAATTAAATCCATGGTTGTTTTAGAGAGCAAATGGGAAGCTGTGGGGGTTTGTAAAAAGATCTGTGGGAAGAAAGGTTTGGTCTTTTGACAGGGAGCTAAGGGGAGTGCTGCACAGGCTCAGTTATCACAGCCTTTCTCCCCCAATAATTTTCCCTGACCTCAGCTCCAATTTTCTGCTCATTACTCAGGCCAATGGCTCATTGTTTTCACTGGCAGCTTTGCCCCAGTGTGGAACTCAAGAGGAAGCTTTGAAATGGCAGAGACAGGGCAGGAATCTGTACCCATTGCACTGATCTATAGTGAAAGCCAGAGCAAAGTACTGCAAGGTTGTGCTGGGGGCTCCAGCACTGGAGGCAGTGCTGCAGGTGAGGTCTGAGCAGAGCAGAGGGGCAGAATCCTCTCCCTGTGCTGCTCTGGCTGCAGCCAGCACACAGCTGCCTCTGGACTGCCAGATACCAGTGCTGGCTGCTGGGCACTTTGGCACCAACTGACACCCCCAAGGCCTTCTCAAGCCTGCCCTCAAGACACTCCTCAGCCAGGCTGTGCTTGTGCTGGGATGTCTGTGACATGAGGAGGTTGATGTTAAATGAGTTTGCAGCAGGAGTGCAGTGCAGGCTGAGCATGGTGAACGGTGCAGTGCTGTGGTGTTTCTGGATGTAAAACAAAGCGTTGGGGCAGAAGTGATTTGCGTGGGCAGGGATGTGCCTGGCAAAGGAAATGGAGGCAGGGAAGGGCTGTGGAACAGCTCTGCTTGAGTTCATGGCATCAGGCAGGTTGTTTAAGCTGGCCAACGACACCATCTCCTACAAAACACCTCACTGAAAGTTTGTGATGCTTGTTTGTTCTTTCTGTCCTTCCCAGACATCAATTTTCTTCCACAAGCTCTTGATTTTATTTTCTGTAAGCTTTGATGTACTTTTGCAAGCTCCTTCCACTGCTTCTCAGACCTTAGCTTCTTAACTAAAGCCATTTATTGATACAGCACATCTCTGAGTGAAGTAGAGCATCAATAAATTAAAGATTAGTTCTGTGTCAGCCCTGCCAGAGCATTCTGGGAAACCTTTGCCACTTTGGATGGCTGCAGAGGCCACGCAGCATCCTCACACTGCCCAGGCAATGCCTCTGGAAGATTTAAGCTTCCTCCCCACCACATCTCCTGCTAAATTGTTTTTGAAGGTCTCTGTTTAAACTACTTCGTGGATTCCCCTTCCTGCTGAGCCAACAGGTGGTGGTGAGTTTGTGGACTGTAAAGAAAGGTGCCCAGGCCACTTTTCAGCTGACTCTCATTGCTTTTGGTTTTCATAGAAGCAGAGATGGTTTGGGTTAAAGATCATCCAGTTCCACCCCCCTGCCATGAGCAGGGACACCTCCTCCTAGCCCAGCTTGCTCAAGCCCCAGCTATCTGGCTTTCAGCACTGCCAGGCTCGGAGCCTCCACAGCTTCTCTGGGCAACCTGTTGCAGTGCCTCACCAGCCTCAGAGGGAGGAATTGCTTCCTGGTGGCTCACCCAGACCTCCTCTCTTTCCCTTTAAAGCCACTACCCATGCATGCTCTCTGACCTGGCTTTGTGCAGGCTGCTGGTAGGGACAAGCAGCAGTGTCCTGTGTGCAGCACACTCCTGCTCCCTCTGTGACTTCAGCTCCTACTCTACTTGTGACAAATGTGTTTGCAAACTGCCATTGCACCTAACTGTCTGAATTGTTCTGGCTGGAAAAGCTCTTTAAGATCACTGGGCCAAACCATTCTCCAACTCTGTCAAGGCTGGTCCTAAGCCATACTTTAGCACCACAGCTCTGACTCTCTGAAACACCTCCAGGGATGGGGATTCAACCACAGACTCCCTGGGCAGTCTGTGCCAGCCTTTGAGAACCCTGTCAGGGTCCAATCTAACCTGCCCTGGGGCAATTTAAGGACATCTCTTGTTGTCCTATCACTTCTTACTAGGGAGAACTCACTCCAACCTTGTTTCAGAGTTGTAGGGAGTGAGCAGGTCTCCCCTCAGCCTCCTTTTCTCCAGAAGAGAGATGGGCATGCCATGACAAGCCTGAGGCGTTCTGGGCACACAAAGAAGTAGTTTGGGTCAGAAGGAAAATGGATAAGTTGGTCCCCTCTGATGTTTTGAATGAGTTGGTCTGGGACAATGACTTTTCCACTGTTTTCTGCTGTTAGTGAGGCAATTCCAGACTTCTGCTGTGGCTTCCCTGGGATGTTGCTTGGAAATCACTACAAAGGACCAGGGTTCAGCTGTGTTAGGTGTTATCAGAGGGTGGTCTAGGAGGTGTCTTTGCAAGTCCTTCACTTCTGCTATCACTGCTGGTGCTGAGCATGCAACTGTCACTGAGATCTCTTGACTGGGTATGGAAATGCACCTGAGATGGCAGAATAGTGAACGGTAGACAGCAGCTAGGCCTGATTATGAGCATTTGGTTGTGGTGAAGCACTCATGTTAGCATGAATGTGGCTATTTGTATGAGGAGCAGTCCTTCTCCAGACCTTCACAGGGAACACAATCCTCTTGGCACAGAGGCCTCTGAATAATGATTATAAACAGGGGCATGAGGAGGACACTTGGATACCATGGTGATGGGGGTAGGACAAGGGTGTACACATGGCCAGATGGCTTTGCACAGCAAATTGGAACCGAAATGAAGCAATGATTCCTAATAAACCCTTCTTGAATGCTTCACCCAGCCTGGACAAGAGATAACCACAAAGGTCATCTTAGAACAAACCCCTCTGTAGATATTTGAATTAGCTGAGGCTGTCTCTGGTTTATCTGAGGAGCTTGCACTGGATGACCTTTAGAGGTCCCTTTCAGCCCAGACCATTCTATGCTTCTATGGTTCCTTGATTCCATGATGCTTTGGTTATATGATTACATGATTAAAGGATTCTGTGATTATATGATTCTTTGCTTCCATGATTCTGAGATTCTATTATTCCATTATTCCATGATTCCAGTCCATCCCCTCTGCAGTAAGCAGAGATGTCCATCACTAGATCAGGTTGCCCAGAGCCTTGTCAAACCTGACCTTGAATCTCTCCAGGGATGAGGCCTCAACTCCCTCCCTGGGAAACTTGTCCCAGTGTTCCACCACTAATTCTCATGGTAGAGAATTTCCTCCTAAGCTCCAACCCTAATGTGCCTTTGTCTGATTTCAAACCATTGCTTCTG
Organism: Psilopogon haemacephalus; assembly: GCA_013396835.1. Taxonomy (NCBI): domain Eukaryota; kingdom Metazoa; phylum Chordata; class Aves; order Piciformes; family Megalaimidae; genus Psilopogon; species Psilopogon haemacephalus. The sequence goes on along the minus strand of VWZI01013880.1, from coordinate 513,778 downwards.
ATGCTCTCAGTGCAGGCCTTTGCAGACAGTCCTTCTGCAGCCTTCTTGTAGCCCCTTCAGGCTGCTCTAAGGTCTCCCTGGAGCCTTCTCTTCTCCAGGCTGAACACCCCCAGCCTGTTCTTGTAGCAGAGCTGCATAACTTCCAGGGCTCTCCTCTGGACCCACTCCTTCAGGTCTCTGTGCTTCCTGTGCTGAAGATCACCAAGTAGGATGATTTGGGGGCAAATGTCAGGGAGAAAAGAAGAACAAAAAGGAAAAAGAAAGAAAGATCCTGGAAAGTTTTATGATGGATTTGTGAAGAATCACACAAAGTTGTTGTCTGCCATCACCCAACTTTGCACTAAGTGACCCGAGGGGTCCCTTCAGCCAGGAGTTTCCAGGAGCAGCAGACATAAACCCCTCTGGGGAATGTTCCTCTCCTCTTTCATATAGTTTCCTGCTGTCTCTGCCCAGGCTGATGCTAAGCTACTTCCCTCCCCACCCTCTAACGCTGCTCTTGCTTCCTTCAAGACTTTCAGGAAGAGAAGTATTCCCGATTAGTGTGCTCAGGAATGGTATTTAGCAATCCTAGGTGCTTACACTGGTAATTTAACTGGTATTTAATGGGTAGATGCTTAGGCTGCTAATGTTTGTTTGTTTTGCAAGACTTCCCCAGCAAAGCTGTTCTCCTCACTGCTGCTAATCCCTAGCAGAAGGGATATGGGGAGATTACAAAAGCCGCCTGTAATTTTCAGGACCAGAATTCAGTCTCCTGGTACCTCCCTGATCTCTTCATTGCTTTGTTCCAGCAGAAGGCCCTGGGTAGCCAGAAGGACACTGGTTCCTGAAAGGAATTTCAAAAAGTGCATAAAGTTGGTATCTGCTAAGGAGTGCTGCAAACCAGGAGCATCTGCCAGAGACAGGAGCATGCTGCTGGCTTAGTAAAACAGCAGGGGAACCTGCTGGTGGCCAGATTGGTCCATGGCAGTGCAGGTGTCTCTGCAGTTAATAAGAATTACTATTTACACTTGTTTTCAGAGATCTGGAGACGTGGGGATAATATAGATAGCCCCTAAGTCATAAAGAGCAAGCAGATATGACACATGTTCCCATTAATGTATAGTGCTACTCCTTGGAGTTGGTGCTATTGAGACGTTACAGAGTGTGGTGTGAAATACAGATGGCTCCGGGTCCTGACTCTCCTTCCTTTAATTAAAGAGACAGGTTTGGAGCCTGCATTCGAGGTGAGGTAAAGGATGAGCGAGGTGAAATGTGAAATGGCAGTGCCCAGAAGCAGCGTGGCACGGCAGCTCAGCACGAGCACCATTTGCTGCCTTATCTTCCTGAAGGAGAGCCACCTGGGGGTGCACGTTGAGGTTCCAGGAGTCATCTCCCCCTGGCTGGTCAGTAGGTGTATTGTGGCCACTTTTCAGACAGGGCAAATCATAGAACGACAGAGTGCTAGGGTTGGAAGTGACCTCTGAAGATTGACATTGGACTGGATGACCTCGGGAGGTTCTTTCCAGCCTCCAAGGTTCTGTGATTCTGTGATTCATAGCTTGGTTTTGCCCATCCCAGGGCAGTGAGGTGCCAGAGTGTCTCCAGCAGGTAACCTGCAGGAGTTTTCCAGGTAGGAGGAGGAGGCTGCCTTGAAGGGGATGGAAGAAGCTTGGCTTCTGGGTGCAGGGGAAGTGGCTTTCCATCCCTGCACTCCTGGTCAGCCAGTGCAGAGCTGGAAATATTGGAGGAGCTGCACACTTGTGCTGGGGTTAACAAAAGAAAAGAAAAGAAGTGATCAGATGTGGGCAGTCCGTGGAGAAATAAACCTCAGGGAGAATTTTCTTGTTGGCCCTGCTCTCGAGTGTGGAATAGGATCACTGCCTTTGGGGCAGGCTGGCTGCTTTCTCCTCCTCCAAAGGAAGTGGTTATTTCTTCTCTTCACTACCAGGAGGCAGCAAGGTAAACCTTTTCTCCTGGGCAGCTGCAGAATCTGTAATGCTGCCATGCTTTCTTACTCTGTGGGTTAGATCCCTTCTGGCCACCAAAGATGCACAGGTGGAGGCTACTGCCCAGGCTGCTCTGCCGGCTCCGGAGTGCAGAGGCTGTGCTGCCATCTGCCTTTGGTTCTGGCCTCTGGGCTTTGGAGCACTGCAGGATCTGCCACCTCGTGGCCTCCCTAGGCTGTCTCGGGGAGATGGGAAAAGGAGAAATTGGAAGAAAGGATGGTAGGGAAGCAACAGAGAAGGGCAGTGAGGAAAAGCAGGATCAGGCAAGGTGAGTTCTGACATCTAAAAGCAGACCTTGATCACCTGGTGGCACTCCCTGAGCTATCTGAAGGTGATGGGAAAGGAGAAATGAAGGGAAAGGGAGGCTCCATCCTTAACAGTTTGTTCTCCAACAGCAGGGTGGCAAAAGGGAAGGGAAATGAGGAAAAGCAGGATCAGGAAGGGTGAGTCCTGTCACCTAATGGGGGACTTAGCTCATCTGGTGGCCCTCCCTGAGCTCTCTCAGGGGGGTGGGAAAGGGGCAGCTGGTCCATTCTGAACAGTTTGTTCTCCAAGAACAGGGTAGCAAGAGGAATGAGGTGGGAATGAGGAAAAGCAGGATCAGGCAAGCTGAGTGCTGCAAGGCTGGGCCAAAGCAGAGGTGGGTCTGGGTGGAATTATGAAGATGGAGATTTTCACACTCGGTGAGTGCTCTTTTGGACTTGGGAAACAGCTTTGGAAAAATCAGCATGTGGAGCACGTTAGCACATGGCTGTGTGGAAGCAGGGGAAGGGTCAAGAGGGAAGCCTGAAGAAGCTGGTTCCTTGTGGATATTCACTGCTCCAAAGCACTGGCAGGGGATGATATCTTTCACACTCGGTTCCTGCTGAAGCACAAAGCAAATCCTCTCTGCATTAAACAGTGAAGAGTGTTCTTGAGAGTAAGGACCCTTAAAGACTCTTGTGTTTTGTTTTGTTTTTTTCCTTGTGGGCAATGAATGAGTAGTCCCCTGGCACCACTAACTGTTTATGTAGAAAAGCTAATTTCACTTCTGCCAATAAAGTTCTCTTGCCAGTCTGAGTTTCTCATTAAAATTAATATTCTTATTGTATGTCCCCATCTTTTCCCTTGCTGAGGGAGAAGCTAATAAGCTTTCATTCAGGGCCAAATTCCCACCTCTTCCCCATCCCAAAGCAGAGAAGCCAGGGGGAAGGTAATTGCATATGGAAAGGCAACATTGGCAGGAACAGAGTCCTTTGGAGATGTGCTTCATTTCATGGTAAGGAGAAGGATTTCAGTGGCTCTGTGGTTCAGTCTGGCCATAGGAGACCTAAGTTCACTTCTCTGCTGGAAAAACCTCAAGCTTACCTCTCCTGGGGGAACAGCAGAACTAACAGGCCAGGGACTGAGGGGGATTGTTCCCGATTTCTCTCCAGTGAAGCAGCTCTGTTTTGTGAGAGAGAACAAAGTAGCCAGGGAGAGGAAGCCTGGAGGCATGGTGGGGGGATTAGGGCACTCAGCTGGGATGCTTCAGTTCCTGCTCTACTTAATATGAAAACTTCCTGGAGTCGTTAGATGAGAGGAGGCTTTATTTCCCTGCTCACTCTGCCTGCTGTGCCTCTGGAGCTGTTAAGGGAGAGCCTCCTGCAGCATTCGTGGAAGTGGGGAGGATAAGATGCTCCCAGGACTCTGCCAGCACTTGTAAAAGAGGTGGGACCGCTCCCATGTCCCAGCTGTGCGATGCTCACCCGTGCAGGGGGACACATCGTGCAGAAAGGGGACAGCTGGGAGCCAGAGAGCTTTGGGCTTAGCATGCCTGAAGGAGATGTTAGGTGGAAGCCCTCTGTGTCTCTAGCCTAGGAGGGCTGTGTGGCCAAGCAGCCATTTACACCTGAGGCTTAAGCAGATGTGTAGGTAATGCTGAACTCCTCCNTTTTCCTGGACAGACTGGTCCACATGGCGCTTTTTTTCTCTCTGCTGGTTAAACTAAAAGATCTGTTTTGGGACTACAGCAGGGATAGAAACCCAGGTAGAACAAGCCATAATAAACAGGAGCTTCAGCTTCCTTGCTGCTTTTACATCTTCCAGCTGCTTTTTTGGGCTTGATATTTGAGAAGGAGGGGAATGAAAGCTTGGCTTAGTGAGTTTAGTGAGCATCTTGGAAGCATGGTTGGAAGCAAGACCCAGCCTCTCAAAAACTGTCTAGGAAAGCAGCTCCTGACAGGACTGAGAACGTCACCAATGCCAAATGCTCCTTTAATTCTGGTTTTGAGACAGTGGCCAGGCTTGCAAATTAAAGATTAATTGCCTGAGAGTAGTCAGATCACAGTCTAACTCAGGTTTACCTGACTCTTTGGAGTCATTCCTGAAGCCAAGGCTCGATATTGGAACCATCACCAGTGAACACAGAGCAGTGCAGGTGATGAACCCTCCTATGCAGCCTTCCCCAAGGGCTATCCAGAGAACCAGCCCTGTGCTTTTGGCTCTGCTTGATTGGAGCAGAAGTCTGTGTGTCAAATAACCCCTGAGACTGTTTGGCAACAACCTGTGTCCTTTATCTAAAGAGGTAAATTCTGCTAGAGTAAAATTATTTTTTTTTTGAGGGAAGGAGGAAATGACATAACTGAGAGGAGAGAGAGGAGAAAATGCTCTGCTCAATTCATCAGGACAGACCAAAGGTAGCAAAGGGAAAAGGTGTTCCTGACTTCAGAAACCCCAGAATAAAAACCTGTTTCCCCATGTTTTGGATGTGTTCACATTCCCCAGGTTTCCTCTGCTGATTTGGAATCAGTTTGGCTGCTCTGGTTTAGCTCTCCCCAGTCCCCAGCCTCTTTGGCTTGTCCAGGCTAATAAATGTAAGGCTTGAGACAATGTCTGCAGCTCCCTCACCTCTCAGCGATGGTGCTGCACACCCAGTGCCCAGAACCCTCACTGTTGCTGTGAGCTGTCCAACTCGAAATCAAATTTGTGTGCTGCTCCTTTCCCACAGCCCTGAGTCCTGCTTCTTCAGTTTGAAGTTCTGCCATTCCCTGAGCCACAAGAGAAGTTCTCCAGGCAGTGACTGTGCTCTGCCCAGGGCAGCCTTGTGCTCATTATCCTCAGTTTCATTTTACTGGGCCAAATATGTCATTCTTATTATTTTTTCAATAAGATCATCAGGCAGATTTGGATCCTCTTTCGCTGACAGGGAGCTGTAGTGACTCTCCTATCCCTGCCACCACAAACCACCTCCTCCTTTGGTCCACAGCTGCAATTTCCAGTGGTAAACTCCAGAGACCTCTTGAAGTGCCTTTGGCTGCTATCCACTGACCTTAGTCTGAAATCCTAAACCCAGCTGAGCACCTTTGAAGTGATTCCTTGCCAGTGTATGCTGCAATCCCTCGCTGATATCTGCAGATGCCAGAAGCACAGAGCTCTGCAGCTCCTCTTGCACTTCAGCTGCGATTTTCTCTCTCCTTTTCCTTTTTCTTCTGGCTTTTAGTTGGACCTGGAGTGACTCACACCTGTGGATGGTTCTGGTCAGGAGGCAAAGGTTTGGATGAGGCCACTTCTTGGGAAAACAGAGGCATGGCACTCTCCAAGCACTGCTGTTCAGCCTTGCAGCCAGAACTCCTTCCTGCTCGTCTTCCCCAGCTTTGATTCAGCTCATGCTGTTACATTTAGCAGAGCAAACCTCAAATGGAGTTTTCCCTAGAAGACATCAGCTCTTTCCATGATCCCACCTACCAAAGTCCAGCCTCTCCCATGGGCATCTGTGGCCCTGCCAGCCAAGTAGATGAGCTGCAGCAAATGCTGTTGCCTAAGCCCTCTGCCTGGCCCAACTGGGTGTCCAGATGGCTGGTACCATGATGGGGCTGTGACCAGACCTTGCTTCCTGGAGCTGAACTGTGGCCAGTGAATCCTTATTCCTCTTCATCCCAGCTAGTGGGCTCCCAGCTGGCATCCCCCTGCCTCCAAGCCTCCACGGCAGTACCACTGTCATTTACCTTTTGGGGCTTCCCAGTTGAGACTGGAAACCTTGCAGCTGGCCCACTCAGCCTCCCATTTTGTAGTCATTACCCCAACAGAGAGCTCACCTCCTCCTGCAAATCACTTCAGTCATTTCTGGGAACCCTCCAGATACTGCTCTAATTCCTTCTGTAAAGTTTCCAACTCTTGTTTCAGCACCTTCTGGTCTTGCTTTAATTCCTTTTTTTTTTTTTTTTTTTTTTTTTTCCTGAGAGCAGATTTGTTAGTGGGTCAAGAAGAAAACCAGCTCATAATTTCCCTCTTTGAATGAGGCCCTGATGTTGACACCCTGGGACCTGTGGGAAGGTTGCAGATCCTCACACTGAAGGCAGAAACACCTTGAGGAGAATTTTGCTCCAGTCACAGCTGGAGGTAGCTAGGCCAAGCCAAAGAGCTCCAGGCAGGACAGAAGTGTAGTGCTCTGAATCCAGGGCCACCAAAGGAAGGTTTAAACCGGGCAGAGAAGGCAATTGTGTGGCAGGGTTAGAGGTGGAGCAGGTTCTGCTTTCCATGACTGGCCTGTTCTGGGCCCCCACACACCACAGCAGCCACAGAAGAAGCTTTTGCCCCAAGACTGATCCCCAGCAGTGCTGGAGAGGTAGGCACTGGATCTGCCCAGGCTGCAGCATCTTCCCCCTGCTCGTGCTCTGCCTCTTCTGCGTTGCTCTACCTCAGCAAGCCCTCTCTGTGCAGCCAACACCCCTAAGCCTTTGCACCTCCTGCACTTGGCTGGAGACTTGCACTACCCTCCCCTCACACAACCTGGAGTGAAGGACAGCAGTGGCATTTAAGCTCAGTACTTAGCAGCACATAGAGACACCAGCTCCTCAGCTAGCCAGCAAAATACCTGAGAGCTGCTGGAAGTCAAGGAGCCAGGGTTGTTGGCCAGAGGGGCTTAGGAGTGCACGGATCAAAACAAGTTGCAATCAATGTTGAGAAGAAAGAGGGCTTGGGAACACAAGTGATGAGAAGATCAGGGGAGCACTCCCATGGGCTTTAGGGCAAGGCATGGAAGAAGGAGATGGGAAAAACGAGATCAAATGGCACAAAAGAAGACAGAGCTGTGGAAGAAGAGGTCAGAAGGAGCCCTGTGAGAAGCAGAGTTGGAGAAATGTGGGATCAATGAGAGAAATAGGATGAAAGGAGTGCAAGAAGAGACTGTGCATGTTCCCCTCAGGAACAGTGAAAACAGCTGGAGTTGATGCAACACTTTGGTTCCTAAATGAAGTTAAGGATGGGTGCCTGTCCTGTGCAACAGCCACAGATGAAGAACACTGCTAAGAGCTTGGGAGAAGAAAACCAAAGGGGCAATTGGGCAGAGAACTTTAGAGCATTGTACTGAGAAATGAATTCTTAGAGTAAACATCCCCCAGAGGAGAGAATCACTTGCTCAGCCACTGACATCATCCCAGTTTGAATGCATCTGCTGGCCTCAGCTAGGGCAGCTCACTGCAAGGGGAGACAAGTCCTTAACTGAGTAGAGCCTCAGATGCTTTTTGTGTTGCTCCAGATACACCTCTTGAGTTCCAGCAAAGAAAACACACCAAAAGACTGTGAAATGGCCCAGGGTGGAGATCAGGTGGTCTGTGAGAAAAATTTAAAAAGTGACACCTGGAACACAGTTTGGGCTTCCTGCAAAAATGGAGGAAAGAGGAAGAAAACTGGAGAGGACACTGGGATTAACAAAGTCCAGAAGACACAGCCAGGGTCCTGTCTGGTGCTCGCCCTCTTGAGCAAAGCCATTACACACAGAGGTGCCTGAACAGCACATTCTGAGCCTGGGAAGTTAACTTTCCCTCTTCCCCTGCTGGTGTCCAGCCCTTGATATTCACAGCACCACCAGGGACACCTGCAGCCCTGGCAGTCCTGGCAGGTCAATCAGGCATCCCCTGTACCCAGCCTGAACTTTATCCCACTCCTGCATTCTTCGTTTCATCCCTGTGGGCTGCACTGTTCTCTCTTCTCTTCCCAGCAGCCTTCCTGCCCTCATTGTGGTGTGGCTCTTTCCAAGTACCAACATTCCCTTGTAATCTCTCACAAATCCCTCTTTCCCTTGGCTGTCCCAGTTTCTGAGTCCCCCCAAGGGCAGGGTTTGTAGCACATGCACTGGGGCTCAGCCAGTGCCTGTGACTCTCTTCCAGATGGACCTGCTTTGCTGTCAGCAGACCATTCCCAGGGTTTTTTGTTTCTTTCTGATTCACCAAGTTCAGCCCCTAGCTTGGCAGCTGGATGCAGCTCTGACCACGGCCTTGTGGAGTTCCTCGTGCCACTGTGAGATCAGCAGAAGCTTTTTAGTTTCCTTTTGTCTGCTAAAATTCTACAGTTTCAGGGGAGGATGAATTGCTGTTCAAGAGGCTGTGAAAACCATTTTCCTTTCCCCTTGCAGGGGGCTTAGCACTCCCCACTGGGAATTACTCCACTGGCTTGCTGTCATCTTCCATATCCAACAGAAAAGAAGGCACTGTCCATGCTTGAGAACATTGCAGGTTTGATCAGACATGAACAGTGGCTGGAGGTTGATGCAGACAGATCCTAGGGAAGCATCAACAAAAGGTACTGGGGAAGAAGTGAGTATAAGAAAGGATATAAATTAGGAGCAGGATTTAATCCTTTTTGGTTATTTTCTTTGGTAATATAAGTTGATGGGGTAGAAATGGTACATGTGTGTCCAAAAATAAAGAGAGAGATGATATTGAAGAGAAGGATGGGAAAGGTGAGCTTTACACAGGATGAGGAAATGAGGCAGATAAATGGGCTGAAAGGTTTAGTGATGTGGGCAGCAAAGTGGTGGCAGCATTTTCTGGCTGAGGGAAAAGAATTAGCAGTAAGAAAGGCAAGAGAGGTATATCCCATAATAGAAACACAGAATGGGTTGGGTTGGAAGACACCTGGAAGACCATCTCCTTCCAACCCCCGGCCATGGGCAGAGACACCTCCCACTAGCCCAGCTTGCTCAAGGTCTTAGCCAACCTGACGCTGAACGCTTCCAGGCTTGGGAAACCTGTGCCTCACCACCCCCATGGGCATGGATCTGCAGTGCCATGGGCAGCAAACTGCTCAGATACCTCTAGAAATGCAACTTTTCCTGGCAGCCCCAGCACCAACAGAGTGCCCTACCTGTCACCCCTCCACGGAGGATTCTTGTGCTCCGCCTGAGCGCTGCAGAAAAGCACCAAGTCATCCCAGCTCCGGGAGATTTTTCTCTGCCTTGGGGTTTTCATCAAGATTCAGAACCATTTTTCAGCGAGTGCATGCCCTAAGACCCTCTCTGTCACTTGGAGAATGCTGCAAATTGACTCTATCACTTTACCTGCTGCTGCAAATTGGCTCCGAGCACACAGAAGGCGCCAGGTTTGCCTACTCACTTTCGGTTTTCGCCCGCCTCTGCTGGGCAGATCAGGGAGTAATGGGGTGAAATTGAGCAAAGGGAAATGCAGGCTGAATATCAGGGAAATTGTCCTACCAGGGAGATCTATTAGAATGTGGAAGGGTCCCTCAGGAAAAGCGCTGGGAACCCTGTTGCTGGAATCGTTAGAAAGGGACTGGCACACAGCACACCAGTAAAAACACAGCAGAAGACAATCTGCATTGTCAGGGGGTGGGGGAGATGATTCCCTGGGTCCCCTCGGGCTCTAATTTCCAGGATTTTAGGAGCTGAGCTCCATCAGCATTGAATTCCCTGCCCGCCCAAGATCATCTAATTGAAACAGTGGAAAGTTTGCTCATAGGCATGCCAGGGAGAGGGCTCAGCAGTGATCAGGCTGCTGGCAGCTGAGACTCTATCACTGGATCTGCACTGTACAAAGAAACGAGCGAGGAGACAATTTTTTGTCACCGTTTACCCTCTGCTGAAGCTGATCTTGTAAGTCAAACACAGTGGCTTGATGCTGCATCGCTGAGGTTAGAGAGAGAGATCTTTAAAGCAGGTAATAACAGAGTCCAGATCACAGTTTGTGGCGGTGCAGTTCTGTATCAAAAGCTGCCTGCACGTGTTCAGAATCAAAATCGCCTCCTGCAGCACATGTGCTACCCACCAGAACTCTCTGCTCCTTCCCTAGCAGGAGCTGTGCACTACTGTGTGCACAAACCCAGAGAGTCCTCTCCAGACTGAACAAGCCCAACTCTCTCAGCCTGTCTGCACAGGGGAGGTTCTCCAGCCCTCTGAGCATCTTCACGGCCTCCTCTGGACCCTCTCCAACAGTTGTGCTGGGGGCAGACAGCCTCCTAATTTCTGTCCATCTCTCCCTAGGTGATCCAGGTCATTAGAGTTATTTTGCAACATTCTCTTAATAATAACCTGCAGACACTCTCCTCCAGCCCTGAAATCATACGCAAAAGGCCAAGGTCTAGGGAGCTGAAGACAACACCGATAATGAGTCCCTGATTGATTAAAAGTAAATACATTTTTATTCAGAGAAAAGGGCATTTGTTACCACAAACATTTCACCTCCAGCACAAATAGGAGCTGTGTTTACATTTACTAAGGGATTATAGCAGCACTACAACTAATTACTTCCCAGCAGCTATTGGCCTCAGGTTAGATGTAAGCTACTTCTGGCAATATGTGATGTGGGTTCATGGAAAGGAAGCCCATGTGTTCCTTCTCTTGGTGGCAAACAGGGCAGTGGTGAGACCTGAGTGGAGGTACTATGCATAATGCAGCACACAATAAGAGCTTATTACAAGGAGAGGACTCGAGGAGATCAAAAAACATTAGTCCGTCCCTCTGCTTTCTGGTGAGAGAGAAGTATTCATTATTCTGTTTGTATTTCAGAGATGGCCTCCAGTTGGGCAATTATCACATAGGAAGGGGCACATTGCTTCCTGGAGACAGGCTGCAGATTCAGGCTCCTTGATGACCTTCAGCTGCATGCAGTCAGTCGCCTGTTCCTGAAGTGACCCATGGCAGTTAGCACATGCTTTGGGTCAGCACAATGCTGCTTGTGCCTCATTCTACAAGGCCAAGTGCTGGCTGCTGCACTTGGGTCACAACAACCCCGGCAGTGCTCCTGGTTTGGGGCAGAGTAGTTTGAAAGTTGTGCAGCAGAGAAAGCTGGGGGTGATGGTTGGCAGCACTCAGCAGAGAAAGAGCTGGGGGTGTTGGTTGGCAGACACTGTGTGCCCAGGTGGCCAAGAAGGACAAATGCACCCTGGCCTGGATCAGCAGTAGTGTGGCCAGCAGGGTCAGATTGTCCCCTTGTGCTCAGCACTGGTGAGGTCACAGCTTGAGTGCTGCAAGAAGGACATCGAGGGGCTGGAGCAGGACTGGAGAAGGGCAACAAAGCTGGGGAAGCGTCTGGAGAAGAGGGCTGGGGGGGAGCAGCTGAGGGACCTGTGACACACAATTTGTTCTAAGTCACTCTCAAGACTAAAATATCTGTTAGGATTCAAAGAAGGAGGCTGCCCCAGGCTCAGGCAATGAACTGCCCTCCAATTATTGAGTTATTCATAACTTTGGGCTGTCAGAAATGACTACTATTAACCAAATCCTGTAATTACAGCAAGAAGCTAGGTCTGATAGCATAATTCCTGGTGTAGGTAGTTTTTAGTGTGTGTCTTAGGGAATAAAAGCTCAGAGCATGCAGAGAAATGGCTGTTGTGATTCTGCCAAAGTAAGTGGTGTCTGCTGAGCTGGATCTGCTCTAGGCTGGGACAAAATACAACACTCACTTAGCATGAGGGACGAGTCCTTGCTCTGGTTAAACTGCCAAAGGCCCAAGTGAATGCTCTGCTGTTTTTCATGAGGAATATCCACCTTGAAGGTTTCTCACCAGAAGTGGTCTGTTACACCAAGAAGTTGCTGGCTGCCTCTAGATGATCCCTGGCTGGCCTCAGGGACTCTGTCACACAGTGAAAATCTCAGAGCATTCAGCACAAGCACCCAATAGCCCTGACTTGTCCCCAGGCTGAAATGCATCACCTCAGCATCCTAGAATGATAGAGGTGTTCGAGTTGGAAGGGAACTAAAAGATCATCCAGTTCCAACCCCCTGCCATGGGCAGGGACATCTCACACTAGATCAGCTTGCTCAGAGCCTCATCCAGCCTGGCCTTAAACACCTCCAGGGATGAAGCTTCCACCACCTCCCTGGGCAACCTGTGCCAGGCTCTCACCACCCTCATGGGGAAGAACTTCTCCCAGTCTGAATCTGCCCACTTCTTGTTTTGTTCCATTCCCTCTAGTCCTATCACTACCTGACAGCCTAAAAAGTTCCACTTCAGCTTTTCACACTGACTGCTAGCAAATGCTCCTGGATCTCTCCCTTTTCCACTTCTGCTGCTGGCATGAGTGGAATTTCTCCTTGTGTAACAGTGCAAGAACTATTCCCTGTCACCTTGTCCTCCAAACTCCATTACTTGTCTCCCACATACTTCTGTCCAGCATGAAGAGATGTGGAGCAGCCAAGCTGTTGGAGGGACTGGGTGGCACTGCTCTGTGTTGCCACTCCTCACAGGCTGGAATCACTGAGGTGCTCAAGCTCTCGAGACACACTCACCCCAGTCTGAAGTGTGCCTGGGTGGGACACCAGCATGCCACCAAATTCATCTGGATGTGATTCCCCAGGGCTGCATTTCCACCTCCCCATTAGACATTCTGCCAGGCTGCTGTGTGTCCCCTCTTGCATACAGCAGCTCAGCTCCTTCCTGCAGCATTAGTAATTTTTGACATGAAGTCACTCCAAACATGGTAAATACAGAAAGTAATTGGTATGTTAAACAGGGGAAGCATAATGAGTCTCATGTACAACCACGACTGGCTCCTGCTGCAGAGCTGGACTGAAGCAGAATGCACAATTGTGCTGCCCACTGCAGCAGCAGCAACTGCTGCACCATCCCCATGGCCCACAGGACAGCCTCAATCCAACACAATCCTGGGTACTAAACCATGTCCCAGAGTGCCATGTCCACACATTTCTTGAATAACTGCAGGGGTTATGATTCACCATCCCACTGGGCAACCCATTCCAACTCCTCTTGTCTAAGCTTCACAATCCTACCAGCCCCACTCTGTCCCTTTCTTTTAAATGAGGGTATTTAAAGTGTCTGGGTTTGCCTGGGAACAGCACTCACTGAGCACAGGACTTGCACCTCTTGGGTTATTGTTTCAAATCCAATCGATCTGGTCCAGAATCAGGGCCAAAAGGCCAAAAGATCAAATCAAAATTATTGCAGAGTTCAGAATTGGCAAAGCATACGGAAGATGCTTGAGATGCCATTTCCCTGCCAGCTCCATGCCTTTGCTTTTAGTGGTAAGTCACAAATAAAAGACAGACAGACACTTGGCAGCAGAATGGGACTGCAATATCTGACCAGGAAGGGAGCTGACAGACATCAGCAAAATGCCCACAGACAGCATAATCAGGAACCTGACCTGGCTGCTGCTCTGCCAGTGGTACTGCATAAATAATTAATTGTACCTGCCAGTGTAACATATAACACCAGGTAGTTCTGTGCTTTGTGTTTTCTGCAGCAAGCCTTGATCTTTCTCCATGTTAGCTGTCAGGGAAGAAGCAGCTGGAAGGGAGAGAGCAGACCCTGCTTACTCGTGTGATCGCCTACCTGCTTCTCACATTGTTCCTGAAGAGGGCTTCTGGCAGGGCATGAAACACCTCAGCAGTGCCTGGCAGAACACAATCAGCAGCAAAAAAACCCAACAGTATCTGGATACCTTAATCTGAGCCTGGTGTGGGAAATGAAGGAACTCACACATACAAGTGAGGGGATTCTGCCCCTCTGCTCTTCTCTCCTGAGGCTCCACCTGCAGCACTGCATCCACCTCTGGAGCCCCCAGCATTGGAGCACATGGAACTGTTGGAGAGAGTCCAGAGGAGGCCACAAAGATGCTCAGAGGGCTGGAGAAGCTGCCCTGAGGGGACCGACTGAGAATTGGGGCTGCTCAGCCTGGAGAAGAGAAGGCTCTGGGGAGACCTTAGAGCAGCCTGCCACTACCTGGAGGGGGCAACAGGAGAGCCAGGAGGGGACTTTTTACAAGGGACTGGCATGACAGGATGAGGAGGAATGGATTGAAGCTGGAAGAGAGGAGATTGAGACTGGAAATTAGGAAGCCATTTTTTCCCTGTGAGGGCAACAGAACCCTGGAACAGGCTGCCCAGGGGGGGTTCTGTGTTCAGTCCTTCACTAAATGTTGGATGCATTCATTCTAGGAAAATCAGACAGAAGTTGGAACAAAGCTGAAGAAATCCTGAGTCCAAAACCTTGCTCCTGATTGATCTCCTGCCATCAGAAAAGGGTCATACTTGCACACCAGACTACTGAGCAGTAGTGAGCTGACATTGCAGAAGCTTTTTCCAACTCTTGTTCTCAAGCAGAAAGCTTCAGCTGGGGCCTGATCTGGGCTCAAGCATCACTGTACCTCTTGGACCTCTCCCTGAGATTGAATGTTGATACCAGCCCAGAGACCCAGAAACTAAGGAGAGAGTTTGAACCATGTCTGAATTCTGCAGTTGAATGGAGAAACTTCAAACTGGGAACTTTGGTTGCTGGGTTTAGAAAGATAAAGAAGTTTGGAAAGATAAAGCATGAAGACTTGAAGCTAAGGGCTAGGGTTTGTGTTTAGACCCATCACAAGTTTGCAGTACACAACCAAGATGGACCAGCATTGGTGGCTCCCCTTTGCCACCCACAGCTCTTTGGCCTGAAGGGCAACAGGCAGAAGTATCAGCAGAAAATACCCAGAAAATACACACCAGGCATTACCTCTGGACTTCTCTGGGTCAGCTTAGCTCCTTTTTAGATGCCATCAAAAGCAGCTAAAGCAAAGCTTTGAGGGCTGGCTGCACAGTGCCCTGAAGGAACAGCTTGGATCACCTGGCTGGTGGCAATGGTCTGCCACAGCAGCTCTGATCAAGCCTGCTGCTGTGCCTCCTTTCACCAGCTGACAGTTCCCAAGTGGAAGGACACTTCAGCTCTGATAAAGCTTCCCCTCTATTGTCTGAGCTCTGCTTCCTGGCAAAGCCCAGCCCTGCCTCTGCTTTCTGTGCAGGCACTCAGCCCCCATGCTTGTGCAGGGAGGCCAACCGAAGCCTTTGGAGGCTGCTCAGTACTATTGCCTGGAGCAAACACCACAGCTCAATGGCAATTTAATATTGTAATCAGGGAGCAAACTGTGCAGTTTTGGCACGTGGTGGTAATTATTAACTACATGTGTTGCTGTTGTGATTCTAGTAACTAATATTTACAAAAGGTTCCCTGCGTGGGGAAGACCTCTCCTCAATGTGAGCAGTGGAGCTGCTCCTGGGTGCTTGTCAGTGGGCCTGTAAGCCTGGGCTCATCTTCACTGCTCCAAGATGAAACATCAATACTCAGAAATTGTACTTCAAAAGGCCTATTTCATGAATAATAAATTTTCAGGGTGTAAAACCATACCAAGCACCAGAAACGTTTTGTGAATTTATGGGGAAGTTTTCCACTAGAAAAGTGTGGGGGAGAGGGAGGAAAAAAAATCCTGGAAGATAAGATTAAAAAAAAAAAACCCCACATCTCAGGCTCCCTAACATAATAAAGAAGAGGCTGGATTTAAACATTAAATCATTCCTGCTCCTAGGATCTTTTGTTTCGTGTCATGATGCAGCTCTTCCTCCCCTCCTTCTTTCCCATTGCTTTTAGAATTCACTGAATCAATCACAGAATGTTAGGGGCTGGAAGGGAACCTCCAGAGACCATCAAGTCCAAGCACCCTGCCAAAGAAGCATCCCCCAGTGCAGGTTAATTTGGTCTCGCCACTTCATCTGACTCTTTCATGTCCTTGAAATGCAGAAAGCAGAAGCACACACCAGACTCAGAGCATGGGAGCACCAAAAATGGACCCTCTGTCATAGCTGCAATATCCTTCCTGGTCAGCTCCACTATTTCATTGACTTCTTTCATTTCCACTTGACATTAAGTCAACAATTTCAGAGAGGATGGAGAATTAATCTGATGAGGGATGGCTTAGGGGTCTGAGGAGGCTGAGTGAAGACCTCATTGCTCTCTACAGCCCCATGAGAGGAGATTGCAGTGAGGTAGGGCTTGGGCTCTTTTCTCTAGCACCAGGTGATAGCATGAGAATAAATGGCCCGAAATTGTGGCAGGGCAGGTTTAGGTTGGATATTGGGAACGATTTCTTTGCTGCAAGAGTGGTCAGGCATGGGCACAGGCTGCCCAGGGAGGTGGTGGAGCAGCCACCCCTTAAATACTGGAGCAAGGTGATAAAAGGTGTCCCCTGAGCCTTCTTTTCTCAAGTCTGAGCAAAGCCAAATCTCTCATCCTTTGCTCTTATGGCAGCCTCCCAGGCCTCTACTCACCCTTGTGCCCTTCTCTGGACTCTCTCCATCCTGTCCACATCTTTTTTTTTGCATAGCCAGGACCAAAACTGAACACCATATTGCAGGTGTGGCCTGGGCAGCACCAAGTACAGTGGGACAATTAATTCTTTGCTGGCAGTGCCCTTGTGGATGCAGCCCAGGACCCTGCTGGCTTCCCTGCCTCAGCAGCTCACCCTTCCCTCACACTGAGCTTGTTGTCCACCAGAACCCTCAGCAACCTTTTCCACAGGGGTGCTCTCCAGCCAGCTACCCTCAGCCTCAGGTAGTTGCTGTGTCACAGCAGCCAGACATTAACTTGTATTTCTTAAAATTCAGTCCAGTACTCAGTGTTACCCCAGTGTGGAAGACAAAGATGGTCCATTCCATGTGTCTGCAATATATCTGCCAGCCAGGAGATGACTGACAGGTGCTGGCAGGGGGTAAAAACAACCAGTGAGTTGGTAACAAGGTCAGTAGTGAGTGCAAAGAACTAAGGTGTATCAAAACAGAAGTTACAGAGGCAGGAGGACAGTCAGAAAGAGAAAAATTAGCCAGAGGAAAATAAGATTCAAGAAAAAGGCAGATGAGCAATGTCTGAAATTGTTCACAGGTTAAGGAGGGCAGAGACAGCTATGAAGAGGTCAAAGAAGACTTCATCTGACTGCAAGGCACTGGAGACAGGTTGAAGGAAGTTTTCTTTGGAGAGGAGAAGGGCAAACACTGGAGAATGATGCATCCAATGTGTTTAGGGCCATTGTAATAGCTGTAGGACCAGCTGGGGTCAGGTATACAAATTTATGAAGCATACAACATTAGTGTTAGTGTACACAGAGTGTTACAGACCTTGGCAACCTTTGCCTTGTAAGCTTTGCCTACATCAGAGGTCAACACCACCTGAAACAACTCTGTCAAGAAGCAGTAAAATGTCAGCCCTTATATTTCATGCTACATTTAACAAGATAGAAACCAAACCAAACTGGATTTAATGATCAGCAACTCATGTATGCCTTCTGGATCATAGAATCACAGAATGCTTTGACTGGGAAGGAACCCTAAAGCTCACCTAGTTGCAACCCTGCTGCCACAGGCAGGCAGAATCCCCACCAGCCCAGGTTGCTCAAGGCCCTGTTCCAGCTTTGGATGTGTAAGCACAGCTCTCTCAGGTCTAAATTCTAGAGCAAAGCCCAGATGCATTGCTTCCCAATGTGCAGCTTAACCTGTGTTGTCCTAAGTGCATATTTTAAGATCAGTAAATCAGCCACTCCAAATTCCATTCTACTGGCACCTGATTGCTAGGGTGTGTAAGCATAACATTAGTTTTTTTCTAAACTCCTTTAATGGAAGTAATTATGCCAAAGATAAGGTAGGATAAGCATATTAAGATGCAAAGTAAATATTAGTGCTTGTTTTCAGAATTAGTAGAAACAGGAATTTGGCTGCAGTTAGGGTTCTTCACTGTCATAAGGAAGGGGAAAGGTAAGCAGGAGCCTACCTTGAAGTGCCTGCTTACCTTTTCCAACCTGTTCTGCAAGCAGCAAGATAAGGGGACTGAGGAGATCATAGAATCATAGAATTGTCAGGGCTCTAAGGGACCACAGGAACCATCTAGTTCAACCCCTCTGATGTGGGCAGGGACACCTCACACTAGAGCAGGTAGCTCAGAGCCTCATCCATCCTGGCCTTAAACACTTCCAGGGATGAGGCTTCCACCACCTCCCTGGGCAACCTGTGCCAGGCTCTCACCACCTTCATGGGGAAGAACTTCTTCCTAACATTCAATCTGAATCTGCCCTCTTCTAGTTTTCTTCCATTCCTCCCAGTCCTACCACTACCTGACAGCCTAAAAAGTCTCTTCCCAGCCTTCTTCGGATACTGGATGACCACAATAAGGTCACCTGGGAAAATTCTCCTCTCCAGACTGAACAGCCCCAACTATCTCAGCCTGTCTGCACAGGAGAGCAGCTCCTGCCCTCTGCTCGTCCTCATGGCCCTTCTCTGGACACCTTCCAGCTCCTCCAGACCTTCTTGTAATGGAGGCTCCAGACCTGGATGTGGTAGAGACAACTAAAGGTAAGCATGTTCCTGACTGCCTCCCTGGTCTCAGCAGGGCGAGGAGCTTTCTGAACAGGCTGCTGGCACACTCACCACAGCAGCCCAGGGACAACTGGTAACTCCTGCACAAGAAACTTAACGATTGAAGGGATCAAGGATTCACTCACACAATAAACTGGCAGCAAAATCAGTTAAAACCCCTGCTTCTTCTGCTTCCTTTTTTTTTTTTTTCCTTTTCCCCCTCTTAAGCAGAGATTTAATTCTAGTGAACCAATTTAAAACATGGCAGTGACACTGTCATGACTGCAGAGATGATGAATTTTGGCCTAAGAACAAATGTCCTCCAGGCTGCAAGAAGTATTAAGCCATATTCATGGTCTAAAGCTGTGGGGTCCTATCCTGTGTCCCTTTAAGATGCATATTGGAGTTAAACACACGGAAGAAGCTCAGGCATTTAATACTGGCTGGGCTGTGCCTGCAGGTGCCCAGGTCTGGACTTCTCCTAACATTCCTGGATAATTCTGGAGGTGCTACAGGTATTGATATTAAAATGCACCTTAGAGTGGATTTCTGAAGTTCAGCTTCTCTGTATGGCCAGAAACACCTTCATCATCCTTGGCAGCCTTTAGCTCCTGTCTCGGTCTAATCTCTTTTGAGATCCACAAATAGAAGGGTTTCTCAGTCTCTAAGTGGAGTGCTGCTGCAGACACCTGCCATGAAGATTAGAGGGAAGGGGAGGAAAGGGGGAATTAACTCTAGTGTCCTTTCATCTCCTAGTTCAGTGATTAAAAACCTCACAGAGGATCCAGCAGAAATTGGGTAAAGCACCGAATGGTTAGGCTAAGCTGTTGCTGTTACTCCATTGTGCAGATTGCAGTTTGTTACTCCGTGGTGTAAAGCAAATAGTCTCAATCCCATGTGGTACCACACCAGGCTACCCAATGAGGTGAAACTCACCACAGGAATAAGTAAACAAACAAACAAACAAAATAGCAGAGGAACCTTCAGAGGAGGGTTGGAATATTGAAGTGTTGTGAGTTTCTTACAAGCTTGAGCATTTACCTCACCAAGCCCCCCCAAGTCTCCCTGGTCTCCCATAAATGTTGAGAAGGGAGGTCTGAGTGCTCCTGCCTCTCAAAAGCAAAGCCTTACCCCAGGCTAGGAGGGGAGCAGGGCTTTGCAAAGCTGGGCTGCTCTGTTCTTAGGGAACTGCACACACACCAGACTGCCTCTGATATGCAGAGATGAGAACTGCTAAGCAAACACTGAAGATTCAGAACTTCTTAGGATAAAATCTCAGGCTTGCTAACCATACCTACAGAAATAGAATGTGCTTGCAGCTGGGGCGAAGGGTCAGAGGTGGCATCTTTGGATAAACAGCTCTCAGATCAGTGCTCCCCCATTCCGTGCACTGCTGCTGCTGCCCTGTGCCCTGGGCTTTTTGCCTGCTAAGGGCAGCTGCTTCCTGGCTGCTTGGATCCTCTGCCTGGGGGATGGTGAAGGATCACCTCCAGTGGGGCCAGCTGGGTTCTCCACGCCGTGTGCATGTGTGTGGTCTGCCTGCCTGCTGGGCTGGGCACCAAGGCAGAGCTTCTCTTCTCTTCTCTTCTCTTCTCTTCTCTTCTCTTCTCTTCTCTTCTCTTCTCTTCTCTTCTCTTCTCTTCTCTTCTCACTTTCTCAGCTCCCCACTGCTCCCCAGCCACAGTGACCTGCATCACCTTGCCTGAGCGCAGCAGCTCTGCTACCTCTGGGGCTCGGTGCAGGAGCTGTAATCAGGTGTTCTGCCCAGCTCCTGCTGCTTCCCCTCCCAGCCATGCCTGTCACTGTCCACAGCACAAGGCCCAGAAGCCAAGAGCTGTGCCTGCTCAAGTCCAGGCTTTCACAGGGGTGTAGCTGAGGAGTGCTGTGCAGAGCAGGGCTGCTAGGGCAGCGTCCCTGGCATCAGCTGTGGCTGCCTCTGGCTCTTCCAGAAGTACTCAGTGGAAGGGGGCAGACAGAGTGCACAGGAGCCTTGCAACTGCCTATTAATATTCCAAACCCCCTGGCCAAAGGAGCTGCTGGTCTAGACTGGTGTCATGTTGTGGTTTCAGTGGGACTGCTGTGGGGCTGCAGCAGTGTAGAGCTCTGCAAAGAGTCCTCTTCGTATTTCCACTTGAGCTCACCTCTCCCAAGGGACAGATTTATCAAAGAGGAGGATTTTAAGGTCAGAGAACAAACCCTTCTCCTTCCTTTATTCAGCATGAGAAGGGTCTGGGAAGCATTTTGTGGATCACAGAGAATGGACCAGACCATTGCTGGGCAATGCAAGGACCACAGAATCACAGAATGAGAGGGGCTGGAAGTGACCTCTAGAGACCATCTAGTTCAAGCCCTCTGCCAAAGCAGACTCACCTAGAGCAGGCTGGACAGGACTGTATCCAGGAGGGTTTTGAATGACTCCAGAGAAGGAGACTCCACCACCTCTTTTGGCAGCCTGGTTCAGTGTTCCACCACTCTCAAACTTCTGTTTAGATGGAACATCCTATGTTCAAATTCATATCCTGCCACTGGGCACCACTGGACAAAGCCTGGCCCCATCCTCCTAACACCCACCCTTGAAGTGTTGATGAGATTCCCCTTCAGTATTCTCTTCTGCAGGCTAAAAGGCCCCAAGCCCCTCAGCCTTTCTTCATAAGAGATATGTTCTACTTCTCTAATCATCTTTGTAACCCTTTGCTGTACCCTCTCAAGCAGTTCCCTCTCCTTCTAGAACCAGGGAGCCCAAAACAGGATCACAGAAGATGATGTGGTACAATTTCATCTGTTCTAGAGAGCATCCTGGAATGGACCAGAAACAGCTCACTGGGGCTGGTCCCAGAGCTCCTGCAATGGAGGCTGCAGGAAATCTTGTAGGTGCAAGCTGGAGCTCAAATTTGTCTGTAGACAATCAGCACTCAGAAGAAATATTAAACATCTCTTCCCTGCTCTGAAAAATGCTGAAATCAGAAACTGTTAAAATGAGAAGTGTCCACGAAGCACAAACTTTATTGCATTATCTCTATGGAAAGTGTTTTGGGAAAGAAAGTGTCACAAATGTCAAACCATCCTGTTTAATTGAAGTGCCAGTAAATTAAGGCTAGGGAAGCTTAATGAAAACTGAAGGGAAAATTAAGATCTTTTTTTACAAAAACATCAGCTCGAAATTGTCAGCTTTAGCCACATTGGGTTGGGGTTAGTGGTTTGTGCAGAATTTTTGAGTGCACAACAGCAGAAGTGGTACAGAACAGCCAACAATAGAAAGATTGTTCCTTGAATAGTCCTAAACATGACACAGGGACATCACAAGGAGCTTTCCATCATCCCTTCACCCAGTTCTAAAGCTTGGAGGTTTTTCTTTCACAATATGTTGATGCAAAAGGTTTCTCAGAGGATTTTTTGCCAGAATCAAAAGGAAGAAACCTGTAGCATCCTTCCCAGCCCCTCACAACAACAACAAAACCACCTGGAGCAGGGGGGATTCTCAAACTCTACCTTGCACTTACAATTTCAGGATACCCTTACACAAACCTTCTTGCAGTGGATCTTGTGTGGTGCAGACCGATGAAACACTCCTTGGCACAGCACCATCCTCAGAGATACTCAAGGTCAGGACTCTGGGCAGCCTGATCTAATAGAGCCTGTCCCTGCTGAATTCAGGGAGGGTTGGACTGGATGAACTTTGGAGGTCACTTCCAGTTCAAGCTTTTCTATGTTTCTATGATTCCATGGTTCTGTGATTCTATGGTTCCATGATTCTATGGTTCTGTGATTCTATGGTTCTATTATTCTGATCCTGTGGTTCTATGTTTCTATGATTCTGTGATTCTATTGTTCTATGATTCTATGGTTCTATGATTTGATCATTCCATGATTCTATGGTTCCACGATTTATATTTTTATGATTCTGAGCCCAGTGCCAGGACAGGCCTGGCAGGTAACATTTTGGCTGCCTCCTCACCTCTCCTGGCTGAAAATTTCCCTTCCTTGGGCAGGCTGGACAATGTGTGTGTCCACCTCAACACTTAGAGGCACAAGGTTGTGTTTTTCTCTTTGAGAAACCGAGAGAGACTAGACACAGAAAGATTATCCTGACACCTCCCAGAATGAAAATCCCTTTCAGTTGTCCAGAATGCAGCCAGACTTTAATACACCAAGACAGAAAGTGAAGGTTTTGCACAATGCCATGAATCATGATGTGAAGCAAAGCCCCAGGCTGTGGACCTGGGCTGTTTCACAGCCATGCTCCAGGCCAGTACCAACTAGCTCAGGAAGGGAGCTGGTTAATTGTGATTTCTCTGCACTCTCTTCAGTTCTGTTGTCATAATTAAAAAGTCAACATTTACCCACATCTATCATGAGACCCGAGGAAACTGTTAGTTGCAAACAGCTGATTTGTTGAATTTAGCTCTCTTTCCTGATTGTGGCTGATCAACGATTACATTTTAATTTCTATTCAATTTTATTCACCGTATAAACCCTTCCCTCACCTCCTTGTGTGAACATATTAATATTCATATAATACCTAATAATATTCATGTGCTATATGTTGCTTACAGACTGGATGGAGTCTCAGAGTCTGTGTGAGGTGTAATCCACTATTCAGTTTGTACATGAAGGGTTCATTTGTGTCCCAGTCTATTGTTTCTGGTCTCTAGGTGAATAGTCTTAAAAAAAAAAAAAAAAAAAAAAGAGATGACTTCTGCAGACAGTTTGGAAGCTTGTTGGGAGCTAAAATTCACAGGAGTGTTTGTTTCCCTGTCTTTTTAAAATATAAATTTATGAACAAAGGTTTCTCCTATATATGTGTATGAAAGAAAAAAAACACAAACCCCAACCCCAACAAACTCTGAGAAACTCCTGTTCAAAGCAACCCAAAATATTCTGATTGAAACAACAACAACAAAAAAGAATTCTGTAAATTTTACTGTGGATAAACTGGGAGAAATTATTGTCCAGTTGAGAGGTGGATCCCAGCAAGAGTGGTCAGGCACTGGAATGAGCTGCCCAGGGAGGTGGTGGAGCCACCAACCCTGAAGTCATTTGGATGTGGTGCTTGGGGCTATGGTTCAGAGTGCACCTTGTAGAGCAGGGCTGTGGGTTGGGCTTGGTGGCCCTGAGGGGCTTTGCCAGCCTGCATGTTGCTGTGATCCTGTGATTACTGCAAAGGCCACTTTGGAAAAGCATAGATTTGTCATTCTTTGTTGTAGGGTTTGAGAAATGAACTCACTCTAAAATTTAAGTGCAAAAAGGTTTATTACAAAATCAAGGCAAACAGTGCTGGGCGCATAGCAAATAGCAGCGTTGCTGGAGGCACGCACTAAGAGCAGACAGCAGTGCTCATATAGGATATTGTATTAGCTTTATGCATATTCAGGAGCGTTCTTTTACATTTTATAAGGGCTGAAACTGGAGCAGGGCAGATTTAGGTTGGGCATCAGGAGGAAGTTCTGCACAATGAGAGTGGTGAAACATTGGAACTGGTTGCCCAGAGATGTGGTTGAAGCCTCATCCCTGGAGACATTCAAGATCAGACTTGCTGTGGCCCTGGGCAGCCTCCTCTAGCTGGAAGTGTCCCTGCTGAGTGCAGTGCAGGAGAATTGGACAAAATCACCTTTGAGGGTTAAAGCCCCATCCCTAGAGACATTCAAAATCAGACTTGCTTTGGCCCTGGGCAGCTTGCTCTAGGTGGCTCTAGTGCCCCTGCTGAGTGCAGAGGGGTTGGACAAGATCATCTTTGAGAGGGTCCCTTCCAACCTGTTCCAAACTGTGACCCTGTGAAGACCAGGACACACCTCCCTGCCAAGTCTTCCTCCCTACATGGTGGTGTGCATGCCTGTGTGGTCATCTCACCACCCCCACCTCGGGAAAGTGGCAGAATACAGTGCAGCAGGCTGCTGGTGGATTTGTTACTAAAGGAATTCATACATCTTGCATCTCGAAGATGCATTATTAATGCCTGGACAAATCACATCGGGTGGAGCTCAGCAAGTCCCTGGCACTGCAAAAAGGAACAAAGGCTGGTTCTACAAGAGAGAGAAGGAAGAGACAAATTATAGCAGCTGGGAGTTCCTCATCAGTGAGATGGCATAGAAACGAGAATGCCAAAATTGCTTGCACAAAAGGCAAGTTCTTATTTTCACTGGGAAGGAAATTCCACATTGCACTGTGGAGGAGACACTTCATTGGTGCCCCAAGAAACCTCAGGTTGTTGGGAGGAGACACTTCATTGGTGCCCCAATAAGCCTCACGCTGTTGGGCATCTTTGAATTCCGCTGCAAACGGGGCCAGCTTGCTGGCACCCAAAATTGCTTCCAAGCACAGTTTTATTTTGTGTCTGGAAGGGATTCTAAAGCCTGGATTTGCTTGCAGAAGGTCTGCTTCTTGTCTCCTTGAAGTCAATGGCAAACCTCCCATTCACTTCAGCAGCAAGAGGATTAGGCCAGAGTGTGCAGCAATCTTCCAAAGGGAGGGAGGCAACGCTGCCTGTGACAGCACATGTGAAGGCACAAGCCCCAGCCTCCAGGGCAGAGAGCAAGAGTTCTTCATCTCTCTAACTCTTGAAAAGATCTAATTTGTGCAGCACAGGCTTTGATGCCAGCTGATATTTTTGTCCCCATAGTGCGAGTTGCTTAGCCAAAATCTGGGAGTTGCACTGGGAAGAGAAGAGGATGACAGGAACCCAGGATCTCTTCTGGAACTGCCCTGTGGGTTTACAGAGGATGCTCACAAAGTGCTACTGCAGCAAAGCAGGAGCAAACAAAGTAGTTTCTTCTTGGGAAGGATGACTCTCTTTAGAGAGCTCTCAGGTAGGCAGAGCTGTATTTTGGCTTCACCCCATGCCAATACACCATTGCTCATTACTCTGGTAGGCAGCTTTCTGGGTGTCTCCTCTTCTCTCCTTGCTTTTGGCTCCCTCACACACCTATCTGTAAGCACATACAACACACACACACAACCCTCCCTCCCTCACAGGAAAAACTGCTGGGTCTGTTCTCTGCTTTGCTCTCTCTGCTCTTGCCTTGTCAAGCTGAGCCACACTTCAGTTGGTGCTGTTGCCACTAAATTGAAGGGTACATCATTGTTGTTCCAGTTCGTTCATTAAAAAGAAACCTTCTGACTTTCACCTACTCTGTTTTGTCTTTGCCACTTCAGCACATCAGTGCAGTACTCTGACTTCAGACTGACCAGAAGGCAGCAGTTTCTTTCCTAAGAGCCTCCAAGGGCACATTGGTAGTTTGTGTTTAGCTGACAAAAAAAAAACAAAAACCCAACAAACTAAACCCAAAACACTTCCAGACATCATCTACCAACTTGCTGGGTTTTTTTTTCCTCCCTCAATATATGACTCCCTAGGGTTTCCATCAAAACTATTTATCTAAAACTAAAACTAAAAAAAAAAAAACAAAAAACCAAAACCAAATACAACACACCACCAAAAACCAACAAACAACAAACAAACCATGATCAAAGTGCTTAAAAAGGACTTGGAGTAATTCTTTTATCACACAGACACTATGTAATGCATTTGCTCTAAGTCACTGAGAACAGATCTAGGCTGTAATATGAAGTGGAGAGAGGAGGCTGTTTGTTGGGGATCCACATGAGATGGTAGGAGATTACTGAGACACATTTAAGCCATCTCTATAGTGATAATCACTCCCTCGGAGCAAGAGATAAAACTCCCTGAGAAACAGGACCCAGTGAGGAGAGGGGGAAAAAGAGAAAGGACAAAGCAGGCAGGTCTGACCAGAGCAAGAAGTGAAAAATGTGTCTCTAATTCTTTAATGCATTGGCAAGCTGACAGTGGTAACCTTGTGTGACACAACTGGATGGGTGAGTGGGTGGGTGGATGGATGGATGGATGGATGGATGGATGGATGGATGGATGGATGGATGGATGGATGGATGGATGGGTGGATGGATGGATGGATGGATGGATGGAAGGATGGATGGATGGATGGATGGATGGATGGATGGATGGATGGATGGATGGATGGATGGATGAGTGGATGGATGGGTGGGTGGGTGAGTGGATGGATGGCACATCACACAGGAACACATCCAGGCAGGTTTTGAATATCTCCAGAGAGGGAGACTCACAACTCCCCTGGGCAGCCTGTTCCAGGGCTCTGTCACCCTCACAGCAGGAACATTTCCCCTCCTATTTCCATGGAACTCCTCATGCCTCAACTCCCACCCACTGCCCCTTGTCCTGTTGCTGGGCAGGACTCATTGGATTGGACCCAAACCACATCTTCTGCTGGCTGCCTGAGTTCTGACAAGAGGATTTTGTTCCAGTGGCTCAGATAGGGAGGATTTCTAGCCCGCTAAAAAGGGGAATTTTCCCAAAGCTACTTCTGTCTAATCTGTCTGTTAAAGAAGGATCTCCTGGTACCCTGTGGGAGGCAACACTCTATTTAAGCATGGTACCTGCTGCTCTGCTAGAGAAGCAGGCCAGCAGCCTGGCTTCCCTTCCTCCCTTTGCTTGGTTTCTGTGTGTCTGTGGCTGTTCCACAGCTCCTGGGTAACGTTATCCATATTTTCCTGTTTGGAGAATCACTTTTCCCTCCGCACTCACGAACCCACGTGAAACCACCTAATTATATTTTCATAATCATGATTAAAAACCATCTAAATTATCCTGCTTGATGTACTCAAAGAGTTTGTTGATTGCTTTTTGATGCGTGTTAGAGACTTTCGCAGAGCCACATCAAATGGTTTGCTCCACAATGAAATAAAAATAAAACAAAACAAAAACAAAAAGCCCACCCCAAAAATCTTCTAATACACATATGCACATCTTAAAAAAAAAAAAAACTAAACAAACCCAAACATATATAATTTATATTCTGCTAATTAAGCTACATCAAACCCAAGTCTATCACTGTGAAATAATTGTGTATGTGCTCCTCACCTATTACAAGAACATTAATTTCCACTTTACTGTTTTTTTTTTTTTTTCCTTTTGGTGGGCAAAAGTTAAAAAAAAAACCAACCCAACAACAGCACCAACAAAACCCTATTGATTTTATCTTATACAAGGCAATTCAGCATTTCAAAGCCTCAGCATCTCAAAGTGTTTTTCCACATCCGTGGAGACCTTAAATCTTGAATACAAAATCGAGGTTTTTTTTGTTTTTTCAGAATAGAAAGCTCAAGTAATTAATATTTCCATGTCGAGTGTGCTCCTCCTGCATAATGGATCACAAACATTTGGGTTTTCTCTTGGCGCTGTTTTCCCCCTCTTCGCCAGGCCACAGCAACCCCTGGCAGGAGCTCTGCCCACTGCAGGCAAAGGGGTGAAGAGGGGAGGGCAGAAAGGAGCTTGCAGAACTTGCTCCTGATTCTGGTGTGAGACTGATCCCATTTTGCTGACAGACCACTTCAGAGTAGAGATGCAGCTTTGGGCTTGGTCTGGCTAATCCTGAATCATGGAATGGTTATGCTTGGAAAAGAGCTTTAAGATCACTGAGCCCAACCAGCCTCTAACTGCCAAAGCTGAGGCTAAACCATGGAGCTCAGCATCACATTTGTGACTCTTTGAAATGCCTCCAGGGATGGGGATTCAACCACCTCCCTGGGCAGCCTGTGCCAGCCTCTCAGAACCCTTTCAGGGAAGAAGTTTGTTTCTAATATCCAACCTAACCCCATCCTGGTGCAACTTGAGGCCATTTACTCTTGCTCCTTCTGAGAAGATATCAAACCTCCACCTCACTCCAACCTCTTTTCAATAGTTGTAGAGAGCAATGAAGCCTCCCTACAGCCTCCTCTTCTCCAAACTAACCAGCCCCAGCTCCCCCAGCAGCTCCTCACTAGCCCTCTTCTCCAGACCCTTCACCAGCTTCCCTGCCCCTCTGTGGACCTGCTCCACCCCCCTGATGTCCTTCTTGGATTGAGACCCCCAAAATTGAACCCAGTACTCAAGGTGTGGCCTCAGCATTGCTGTGCCCAGGGGAACAGTCACTTCTCTGCTCCTGCTGGTCACATTATTCCTGATGCAGGCTGTGCTGTGCAGGGTGCTTTGGGACATCATGCAGAGGTTCAGAATACACTGGGGTCTGGAATGCCTCAAAGCAGTGAAGGACTTTATTAGCTCAGCCCATGGTGATGTTGCAGTTAAGATTTGCTTTGTTACTGTCCAGCACTGGTCACAGAGTCAGCACTCAATGTATAACAAAAATAGAACATGTGGAAGAAAACCAATCAAATAATTGCAGCTCTGCCACCTTGATAGCAAATCTGTGGTCACATCAAATATTCATGGCAAAGAAACCTGTAGGAGCGTCTGTATGAGTGCAGTGTGAGTGGGGACACTGCTACAATTTGATGGGCAGGAGCATGGAGGCTGCTCACATTACAGAAGTGTCCTCCACTGTCACCTACCTCTGCTCTGTGTGTTCACACTGCCACTCAGAATCACAGACCCTTACAGGTTGGAAGGAACCTCCAGAGATCATCCAGTCCAACCAGGCAGGATCACTCAGGGTAGCTCTCACAAGAATGCATCCAGGTGGGTTTGGAAATTCTCCAGAGAAGAAGACTCCACAACCTCTCTGGGCAGCCTGTGTCAGTGCTCTGGGACCCTTACAGTAAAGAAGCTGCCCCTTGTGTTGGGCTGCAACCTCCTGTGCTGCAGCTTCCATCCATTGCTCCTTGGCCTATCCCAGGGAGCAAGTTGCAGGCTTCTTCTGCTGGAGACCTGTAGCACTCTGGCCATGTGCTCTGTGGTATCACCTTGGGGTGTTCAAGTACAGCTCTACTCATCCATGAGCTCCCAGTTTGACTTTCAGTAAATGTTTAATGATCCTTTTCAATTACTGGACCAAAGAGTGTTTGACAAGAGTGCTCCTTGTCTAATACCAGCACTTAGACAGGAGTGCATCTTGGAGACAGCACTTAGCATCCACAATGTTGTCATGATCTCTGTGGATCTACTTGGAGGTTGATCTTAATGACCCCATTACAGAGGTCTTCTCATGCCTTGCTGTGTTGTCATCTCCCTTCCCATGACTTTACTGATCAAGAGCTGTCAGGGTTCACCTGGGAACACTCTTACACTCTCTGTCCTCAGTTCAAGCCCTAAAAGGCTTTGCTGGTCATTGGATACGTTTCATGTATGGTGTTGACTCACTCTGGCTGCTGCTCCTGGGCTTGCTGTCCATGCCATGAAGCAGGAGAGGCTGTGTCCTACGGGGAAGGCAAGGGCCCAGGTGGCAGGTGTCCATACAGAAGACACACAGATGTGTATAAACTTTCTGGAGAAAAGGAGGCTGAAGGGAAACCTTCTCAGTCTCTACAACTCAATGGAAGCAGGCTGGAGCCAGGTGGTGTTTCCCAGAATCACAGAAAGCCAGGGGCTGGAAGGGACCTCCGAAGATCATCAATTCCAACTTCTGCCAGAACAGGATTACCCAGAGCAGATCACACAGGAACACATCCGGGCAGCATTTGAATATCTCCAGAGAGGGAGACTCCACAACCCCCCTGGGCAGCCTGTTCCAGGGCTCTGTCACCCTCACAGGGAAAAAATTCCTCCGCATGTTTCCATGGAACTTCCTCTGCCTCAGCTTCCACCATCACCCCTTGTGCTGTCAGTGGACATCACCCAGCAGAGCCTGGCTGCAGCCTCCTGCCACTCACCTGCACATCTTTATAAACATGAATAAGGTCAGCCCTTAGTCTCCTCCTCTCCAAGCTAAAAAGATTACTTGCCAAGTATTTGACTAACTCACTTGCATTTCTTAGAGTCATAGAATCATTTGGGTTGTTCATTCTCTTACCAACAAAATAATCATTGCAGGATATGGCTGCAGAGCTGTGACTGCCCTTTTAGGTGACATCCAAAGCCACCTTCTGTAGTTCTGAAGAGAGACAACAAAATCTCCCTCTCATGTAACGTTCACATCCTCTCCCTCTTAACTCCAAACCCTTCAACCAAACAAGGTGTGGAAGCAGCCTGCCTGCCTGATCCCTTCCTCTGCAGTAGTGAATAAACGGGGCATGGCAGCACCTTCAGGGGCTCTGGAGATGCTCCCAGAGCATGCCCAGAATTGCCTGGCTAGAATGAGTTGCTTCTAAAACTACCTGGGGGCTTCACTTGCTTTATAAAGGACTGCTGGCAAAGCAACCACCACTCTGTCTCCAGTCAGCCTTGGGGTTAGGAAGTAGGAAATCCACCCTCAGTTCCTGTCCTTGTTGGAAGGAATTCAAACACACTCCTAGACATTAGGCTATAGTTTGCTTTTCTTTTTCCTGGGAACTCTTCCCCACTCCTCAGGAAGCTGCAGCACTGTGCAGAAAATATCATTTGAATTCGGTGAGAGAAGGAGAAAGGGCAAGAGAAAAGCAGACTCCTCCAGGCTAGGGACAGGCAGCTCTCAGGGAAGCTGAAGGAGGTAGGCTCCAGTCCTTCCTCCTGCTCTGTGCTTTAGTTCATGCCTATTTTGTATCATGTCCTCATTCTTTCAGCTGAAGGTTCATTTTGGTGTTTTGAGTAAGAAATGATAGCCTGGTGCCCACCTACTGTGCATCCTCATGGTGCCCTGCCTATACAGGGCTTTTATTCTCTGTATGTCAAGGATGCAGGCTGAGGTTTCTCATCTATTTCTCTTTATATGGGATGGAATCCACCAGGCTGCTCCAGCTGCAGAAGAGGAAGACTTCTCTTTTTCATGAGTTCTTTTTTTGCCCCCCAGCCTTTGTGCACAGTGTCATCTTTCATCAAGATCAGAGCAGAACTTTTGGAGCAGTCATGTTGGACCAGCAGCTCTCCAAAGAGCATGAGACAGAGCATCTGATTTTTATTTTGCTAAGCTGGGGTTTGCTTTGCTGAGTTGGGTTCAAATCTGAACACCTCTTGCCCAATTTCTCTTTAACGTGGCAGAGGTGCTGGCAGGGGCACTGATCTGACACTGTGATTCTATGATCCCTGTTGGTCAGGTACTTGGGGTGGGTTTCACCCCGGGGGAAGGGGCAGTGAATGGTCCTTTGCATCTCCCAAAACACTCTTGGTGAGCTGCAGGACTGGGCCACCATTTGCAAGTTTCTCAAACCAGCCCTTGAGCCCAGAGAGGAGCAGCACAGCCTCTCCAGCCAGGACATTTCCTAGGTAGATATCCAAGCAGATTTTAAAACCTAGCTGGTGGCTTTCAAACACAAAACAAGATACTATTTCCTTTCTCATCCTCTGAGGCCCGTGGGGAGGCAATAGAGACAGCCACCACTCATTTAGCAAGAGCAATCCAATTTTTAAGAAATGGGAAGAGACACTAAAAAGCACTTGATGGCCTAGGGTCATTGAAGCAGGTAGTGCTGGAGCAAAGCCTCTGATTAGGAGGGGCAATTGCTTGCCTATACATCAGCACAGAGCATCCAAGTGCATTGCATCAGGAAAATAATGCATCCAGCACATTCATTTGCTATTAATTTTCTTTTAAATGAGCCCTACAAATGTTGCACAGAGTTTGAACTGTACCTGCTAGCACAAGGACCTTATCCGCAGCCAAATCAGCATCTCTGTTTTTTATTAGATCTCATTTTATAAGCAGAATGTGGCTGGCAAGCCTGAATTCAATCCCTCTCTGCTCAGCACTAAGCCATGTTAGAGGTGCAGCATTTAAATGTTGCCAAGATACCTTTGCAACCAGAAGGGCAAGGGAAAGTTCAGGCCTGTAAAGTGAAGGCTTTAGGTGCTGGAGGGGAGAGCTAAATCTGTGGAGAAAATCCTAAAATTGCAAAGACTCTGGATTTAGACTGATCCTGATAATGCATTTTATTATTTAGACATAATAAAAATTCAAATGATGTGAAAAAACAGTAAAAGCTGCAGTTTAGTGAGGGGGACTGGAGTGCTCTGGGGCTATGCCACCTGAATGCCAATGTAGACAGCAGAGTTCTGATAGCTGTTCACTAACATTTGCAGAAGGACATTAACAATCTATCACCTCCCACTGCCAGCAGCAAACACCTAACAGCATTCCCAAGCTATGTGCTTAGCCTTGGGGAGCATTCAGAGATTCACAGAAGGATTTGAGTTGGAGGGGACCTTAAAGTTCATCCAGTTCCAACCCCTCTGCCCTGCCCAGGGACACCTCCCACCAGCCCAGCTTGTTCAAGGCTCATCCAACCTTGGACCAATCAGATCCCTTTGTAAAATGGGCTTGAACATTAAAAAAAAAAAAAAAAAAAAGTAATAATAAATGAACTCATATTTGAAGCCTTCTGTGATTATTAATTTATTCTTGACAAAGATTCTGAGTCAGGCTGTTAATTATTAGAGAGAATAAGTAAATAATCCAGTTGTGAGGGCTGAAATAAATCAGTTTTAGCAAGTTTCATAGTCTCTCTGTTCCTAGGGGCTGATATCCCCTTGGCACTCAGCTGTAAATTTAAAGGAGATTTAATTTTTGAGAGCATTAAGTGTTAACCCCTCCTGTGGGGTGGTCTAAACCTGACCCCAGGTCCCCCTGGGGGTGGTCTTGTACCTGATCCCAGGTGCAGTGGTTAGCCCACTCCCACTTCTTCTTTGGACCCCTATGAAAGCAGAGGAACTTTTTTCTCTCTGCTCTGCTTTCACCTGAAGAGCACCATCCTGCTCCAGCTGCTCCTGCTTTGCCAGCCACCCATGTGCTGGACCAACCACTCCCTGACTCTGCCTCCACCCACTGCCACCCATCTGCTTTTGTGTATATTTTCTATCTGTCTTCCCTTCCCTATAATTTTCTTCTAACTCCCCTTACCTTAAATACCCTTTATTACTGTTAGAGTTTTCCTTTCTCCTTCCAAATCACAGCAAGTTTGTTCTTTGGGGGTTTTACTCCTTTTCACTCTCTCTACCTAATTGTTTTCCTTCCAAAGGTGGGGAGAGGGGGAGGCATCCTGTACCTATTATTGTTCTGTTAGGCATTGGGTCTCCAGGAAGCTTAAACCAGGGCAGAGAGGGGAAAGCAGACCCCACAAATGAGGCAGTAATGTTTTCCTCATTCCAGCAAGGTCAGGCACAGCTGCATTTTTCCAGCCCAGGTGTTCTGCACTTTATGCAGTAGGTGCCCAGGCAGCTCCCTGCATGCTGCCCTGCCTAGGAGCTTTCAGCAGTTACCTTAAATGCTGATCTCTTCTGAAAGTACAACCCTGTAATTACATGGCCAGATCCTAGGAATTGTGAGGATGGTGACTGGAGGCATGTGTGCTGGATGCCTGCTGGACACTTGGAAATTAGCAGTCCTTGCCTTTACCTCTCAACAGGACTGCTGCACACACTGGCCTGTCCTTACAGATGGCTTCCTTACCCTCTGCCTAGCAGCCACACAAAAATGATGCACCCAATTACTGCTGCCACTGAACAAAAAAACAGGGCACACTTCATTAGCTTCAATGGGTGTGCAGCTCTGACCCAGGGTGTCAGTTACATATTGTAATGACTCGTTAGCATATGCTAATTACCAGCCTGAGCCTAGCCCCAGCACTTGTCAAAGATGCTGGGTGATGGTCCTGTGCATGCTGCTTAGTCCTGCACTGATGAACCAGGGCTGAATACAGGCAGAGGCTTTCTAGAATCAGAGCACCAAAGACCTTTAAGAACATCCACTCCAAACATTCCCTGACTCCACCAAGGCTGGGGCTAAACCATCTCCCTCAGCATCTCTTTGCAACACCTCCAGGGATGGGAATTCAACCACTGCAGAGTCTGCTGGAGAGGGTCCAGGGGAGGGCTGTGAGGATGCTGAGGGGACTGCAGCACTGCCTGGGGAGGAGAGGCTGAGGGACCTGAGGCTGCTTAGTCTGCAGAAGAGAAACCTGAGAGGGGATTGAATCAATGTTTATAACTATCTGAGGGCTGGGGGTGAGGAAGGGAGGGGACAGGCTCTGCTCACTGCTCCCTGGGATAGGCCAAGGAGCAGTGGATGGAAGCTGCAGCACAGGAGGTTGCAGCTCAGCACAAGAGGCAACTTCTTGCCTGTGTGGGTCCCAGAGCACTGGCACAGGCTGCCCAGAGAGGTTGTGGAGTCTCCTTGTCTGGAGCTTTTCCAGGCCTGTCTGGATGTGTTCCTGTGTGCCCTGAGCTAGCTTGGATGGTCCTGCTCTGGCTGGGGGGATGGACTGGAGCTCTTTGGGTGCCTTCTAAGCCCTGAAATCCTGTGAGCCTGTGAACCACCTCCCTGGATACTAAAAACCTTCCAGGATATTAAATCCAGCACATTATTTCACAGAACCACAGAATTAACCAGGTTGGAAGTGACCTCCAGGATCGTGGAGTCCAACCTATCGCCTAACCCTTCTCATTAGCCAACCGATGGCACTAAATGCCTCTTCCAGCCTCCAGGGTGTTTGTGCCTTCTGGTTCTGGAGTCACCACAGGAGCCAGGGTTTCCAGGGGGTTTCCTGCAAGCATTAGCTATTGCTGGAGAGCAGGAAGGCAGTGAGGAAGAGAGCACACAGATCTTCTGACTTCAGGGGCTGGGGCTGCCAGAAAAGAGACAAGAAGTGTTCTGCAACAGATGAAATTCCACAGTGCTGCTCATGTCTGTGTCCATGGGCAGGATAAAACTCTAACTGAAGCTTTCATCTCTTTCTGTTGAGTGTCTCTTCACAGATTTACAGATTTCCTCAGGTTGGAAGGGACCCTCAGAAGTCACATTGTGCAACCCCCCTGCACTCAGCAGGGACACATCCAGCTAGAGCAGGCTGCCCAGAGCCACATCAAGTTCAATCTTGAAAGTCTCCAGGGATGGGATCTCAACCACAGACCCTGGGCAACCTGTTCCAGCATTTCACCACTCTCATTGTGCAGAACTTCCTCCTGCTGCCCAACCTAAACCTAACCTGCCCCAATTTCAAGCCATTGCTCCTCATTCCATCATTGCAGCCCCTCCCCAGCCTGCCTGTAGGTGCCCTTCAGATGTTGAAACACTGCTCTAAGGTCTCCCCAGAGCCTTCTCTTCTCCAGGCTGAACAACCCCAATTCTTTCAGCCTGCCTTCATAGGAGAAGATGACCTTGGTGCCCTTCTCTTGACCCAGTTCCATGTCCTTCTTGCGTTGGGAGCCACAGAAATGGACACAGTAGTCCAGGTGAGTTCTAATGAGGTCAGAGCAGAGCCAAGGGGCAGAATCCCCTCCCTTGCCCTGCTGCCCACAGCTGCTCTTGCTGCAGCCCAGCACACAGTTGCTCTCTGGGCTGCACTCACACTGCAGCTTCATCTTGAGCTTTGCATCAGCCCAGACCCCCGGGTTCTGTTCCTCAGGGCTGCTCTCAGCCATTCCCCACCCAGCCTGGAGCTGTGCTTGGGATTGTACCCACCCAGGTGCAGGACCTCACACTTGGCCTGGTTGAAATCTGCTCTGCCCACTGCCGGGGCTGGTGGCTGCTCTTTTCGCCGCTCTTCACACAGGTTGCACTGCAGCTCCAAGCAGGCTGTTTTTCAAACAAACTTCTACCAAGTAGAAGTGATTAGCCAAATTAATGGGAAGTTAATGTCCCAGAGCAGCACAATTTGTTCTCAGAGCTTCACGCGACATTTAGCTAACAGCTTAAAGAAAGGGCTCTGAGTGGTAAAGCGATCAGAGAGAGGCACAGCCAGCAGCTCAGATGTGCAGGGCTCGCTGCAGCTTTTGGACTACCATAAATTAAAGAGTAAGTTTTAAATAATCAATGTGTCCAGGCAAGCATATTAAAAAAAAAAAAGGCTCTTTGGAAAGTTTCGTGCTGTTTTCATAGAATCAGAGAATGGATGGGCTGGAAGGGAACCCCCCCAAGAGGTCAGCCAGTCCAGCCCCCTGCACTCTGCATGCAGTTCTGGGTTCTCCAGTTCAAAAGGGACAGAGATCTGCTGGAGAGAGCCCAGGGGAGAGCTACAAGGATAATGAAGGGACCTGAAGGTCTGTCCTGTGGAGAGAAGCTGAGAGCCTTGGGGCTGTTTAATCTGGAGGAGGCTGAGAGAGGAACACTGCAATCTATATCTGTCTATAGATATCTGAGGGGTGGGTGTCAAGAAGGTGCCAGGCCCAGTGGAGCCCAGTGACAGGACAAGGGGCAGTGGATGCAAACTGGAACACAGTGAGTTCCACCTCAACTTGGGGGGACACTTCTTTACTGTGAGGGTGCTGGAACCCTGGAACAGGCTGCCCAGAGAGGTTGTAGATTCTCCTTCTCTGCAGACATTTGAGACCCATCTGGATGTGTTTCTTCATGGTCCTGCTTTATTATCAATTATCTCCAATGGTCCTTTCTGACCTCTACTGCTCTGTGATTCTGGGATCCCCAAATCATTTGTGGAGCAACAGAAGTGTGTTGTAGGACACTGGATGTCAGCTGTTTCTGTAGAGGTCCTCAGAAGCTCCTACCCTAAAAGATGCTGAACACTTGTTAGTGATCTCTCCTACAGAACCAATCCAGGCAGAGGCCAGTCCAGGATGTTAGTCCTTTGCAGGTGCATTGCCTGAGCTGCCTGGGGAAGCTCACACAACACCTGCTCCACCACTACCTGATTGCAGTGGAACCACTGCAATTAGTCTCTCGTTTTAATGAGCACCAGAGTCAGTCACAGCTTTTTAAAAATCACCCCCTTGTGATATTACCCTTTGAAGCTCTGTTAACCCTCCACTCCCAACAAGATCCGTGAGGAAAGGGCTGATGGTACCACCCAGCTGTGCTGGGACACTTGCAAGCTCAGAGCAGGTCTGGATGGCTTCTTGCTTGTAGTCTTCAGGGGTTTGAAGATCACATTCTGTGTTTCTGTGGTCCACAACCTCCCTGGAGGTGTTCAGGACCAGGCTGGATGAGGCCTTAAGCAACCTGTTTCAGTGGGAGATGTCCCTGCCTGTGGCACAGGGGGGTTTGCACTGGCTGAGCTTTGAGCTCCCTTCCAACCTAAACCATTCTATGATTCTCTGGTTCTTGATGTGAAGTGCCACCTTCCTAGGACTCTTCACTGTGCCTCACTCTGCCAATTCACCTCAGCTAATGCAGATAAAAGTATTAAAAAAAAAAAAAAAAAAGAAGCTTTCAGTGCAGTAAATGTCCAGAGCAGAACAATTCTGTGTGCACTTCAGGACCAAAGAAATCCTGCAAATTAACATTCCATCAGCTACGAACTCAGCAGCTTGGTGGGAAGCTTTTAAGAACATATTCCGTGGTCAGATGATTGCATATTGGGTTAGGACCCAGAGTGATTAAACGTTGGAATTAGAAGCCACTGGAATAAGCTGGGATCCCTAGAAAATCAGTGCGTGCCTCACTGTAAATTTGCTTATGAATTTTTTAGGCACTAAGTAGACAAAATTGCTGTTAATCACATGTAAATTGAGACACTGGAACTAATCCACTGAAATTAGTGGGATTTTTTTGCCACTGATTTCCAGGGGAGCAGGATTGGGCCTGATCCCTGAGCAAGAAAGGTGAGGTGGAAAAAAAATGAGTGTTTGAAAGAAGAAAGGCTTAAGCCAGGTCTCACTATCAAAGTGATGGATAACTCAGTAAGTGACCAACCCCTGGCTCCTTTTCTCTCCCTGGAAAAAGGCATCATCAGCTCGTATCTGTGCCAAGCTCAAGTGCCACTTCTGTTGAAAAAAACCCAATAAATTTTGTTAGCATGACCTATTAATATCAAAGTTCAAGCCCAGAAACCTATTTCCCCCATTAATGAAATGCTTAGTAGCTGGCACAAGAAGCAGACATCCAGTCCACAGTGGGGTGTCGGGAGAAGGGTTGCACTGACACTGAGCTGGCTGGGGCAGTTGATCTGCTGGAAGGTAGGAAGGGCTCTGCAAAGGAATCTCTGCAGCCTGGACTGATGGTCTGAGGGCAGCTGCAGGAGCTTCCACAAAGCCAAGTCAAGCCCATGAAAACTCCAGGCTTGGGGCAGAGTGGTTATAAGGTTGCCCTTCAGAAAAGTACCTGGGGGTGCTGGTTGAGAGCTGGCTGAAGATGTGTGTGCTCAGGTGGCCAAGGAGGCCACCAGCAGCCTGGCCTAGATCAGTAATCATCTGACCAACAGGAGCAGGGCAGTGATTGACCTCCTGTAGTCAGCACTGATGAGGCCACAGCTTGAGTGATGGGTTCAGTTTTGGGTCCCTCACTCCAAGAAGGACTTTGAGGGACTGGAGCACGTCCAGAGAAGGGCAATGAAGCAGGCAAGGGTCTGGAGAACAGGGCTGGGGAGGAGCAGCTGAGGGAGCTGGGGGTGTGCAGTGTGGAGAAGAGGAGGCTGAGGGCAGAGCTCATTGCTGTCTACAGCAACCTGAAAGGAGGCTGCAGTGAGGTAGGGATTGGGCTCTGCTTCCTAGGATCAGGTTCTAGAATAAGAGGAAATGGCCTGAAATTGTTCCAGGGGAGGTTTAGGTTGGACATTAGGAAAATTTTCTTTGGTGCAAGAGTGGTCAGGGATTGGCACAGGCTGCCTAGGGATGTGGTGGAGTCCCCATCCCTGGAGGTGTTGCAGAAATGCGTGGCCATGGCACTTTGGGACATGGTTTAATGGCCATGGTCATGAGGATGGATTTGATGACCTTAGAGGTCTCTTCCAGGCAAAGCAATTCTATGCCTGTGTGATTTGCTGGGAGTGCTGCTGTGGGGTGCCCATCAGGGCTGGATGTGTTGTCTGCAGAGACTGCAGCCTGCAGCCAGGTAAACATCCTCACTGT
Organism: Psilopogon haemacephalus; assembly: GCA_013396835.1. Lineage (NCBI taxonomy): Eukaryota > Metazoa > Chordata > Aves > Piciformes > Megalaimidae > Psilopogon > Psilopogon haemacephalus. The sequence continues at coordinate 474,795 of VWZI01013880.1, read as the reverse complement.
GGGCACAGGCCAACCTGTGCAGGTAACAAAGGGGCAGAGCCTCAATTAAGAGTAAAAATCAGCTGCATTTCAGAGTGAAACAACTGCAAGCTAAAGACAGAATTGTTTTGCTACCCAGAGTTCAGCCTCCGTATGTATTTATCTACTCCAGCTTTTGGGAATTAGTAGGCAGAGTTTCTGAATCAATTATTGATGGTGCTGTGACCCCCTCCATGGCAGGCCAGCATCTACAGGTGCCCTTTGCACTTTTAAGGTACAGCCATCCAGTATTGATCACTGCTTCCTCTGCTGTTTAACCTCCTGGACAAATCATTACCAGCTCACATCTATGGAGGCAGAGCTCCCCTAATTCTCTTCTCCCTCCTTTTCTGGACTCGGCACAGCAACCCAGGGCAGGATAAGGAGAGAAGTGAATAATCACTTTAAGCTGCCTCTGCACCATATTCTCAGGCTATTGCAGATCCTTGGCAAAACCCCACCTTGAAACTTGCTCTGCACTGCTCTGGCTGCTCCTGAATACTCCTTTGGACAGTGCCAGCCACAGGCCATGGCTTACCAGCCCTGCTGCTCTGCCTCTTTTTTTCTTCTGCTGCTTGTGCCAAACCCTGGTGGAAGGTTTATTTTTTTTTTTTCCCAGCTTGAGAAATGCCTCACACAAGGTAAATTCTCCAGAGGCCCTTTATGCATGATTTACAGCATCATTATGCCATCACACAGCCATGAAACCCATCAAGTCCCAAGCTCTGAAAGCAGGACTCACACAAGCTCACACTTTCCTCTAACTGCTCCTGTACCTCCAGAAGCTGTGCAGCACAAACTGCCTCTCCTCACCTCCTGCCCCACCACCATGACCTGCCAGGCTGGAGAGGGTCCAGGGGAGGGCTGTGAGGATGCTGAGGGGATTGCAGCACTGCCTGGGGAGGAGAGGCTGAGGGACCTGGGGCTGCTTAGTCTGCAGAAGAGAAGCCTGAGAGGGGATTGGATCAATGTTACAACTATCTGAAGGCTGGGGGTCAGGAGTGGGGGAACAGGCTCTGCTCACTGCTCCCTGTGGTACCCCTGAGCTAGATTGTCTGGTCCTGCTCTGGCAGGAGGGTTGGACTCTAGGATCTCTTTGGATCCCTTCCAACCCCTGGCATCCTGTGAGCCTGTGACCCAGGAATCACAGCACTGCTGGGTGTCAGAGGTCTCATCACAGCACCGTGGCTCTTCCCGCATCATCTGCTGGTGGAAAAGTTTTCTCTGCTCAGCAGCTCAGCCCCTGCACAGCCTCAGCTATCAGCAGAGAGCCCAGGCAGACAAGAATTGCACACAACTGCTTGGGCAGTGCATGGTGACATGTCTGTTCCCAGCCATTATTCTCAGCCAGCCAACAAGAAATCATTTTGGTATCACTGACTGCCTCCATATACTCCCTCATCTGAATATAATGACTCTGGCTCCATCTGAAGACTTCAAATTCCTCTGGGCAAATTTGATTTTTTTTTTTTTTTCCTTCCCTCCCCCTCTCAAATCTTTGTGAATTGAAAAATTTTGTCGGCAGGGTTGAGTTCCCATTTTGCTGGGTACATTGCTCTGGGAGCTGTCTCTCAGGCTGAGTACATCACCTGAAGTGTGAAGTTCTATAAGCACAAATTATGCCTGGTACTGAGATGCCTTATTCTTCTTCTTTTCTTTTTTTTTTTTTTTTCTTTCTTCTTCCCCTAATTAGTAAAGCTAATTTGATTTAAATGGCAGTTCTGCTGAGGTATTTATTCCACTTTGAATTCACCAATGTTATGAGAATGTTTTCAAAATGTTAAATGAAGCTGTAAGTTTCTGTGGTCAAGCAAAAAAACAAAAAACAAACAAAAAAAAAACCAAACCACCCCCACAAAAAACCCAACCAAACAACCACCATCCCACTAATGATTGTTTGATCATGTTATTCCCAAACATTTTGAGAGGCTTTGTTCTGCTTTATTCACAGGCTCTGATTTGTTAGAGCTGGTGGATTTTTCTTTCGTAGCAGGAAATTACAAGTTTCAGACCCAAGGAGAAAAAAAAGCCACAGAACTGTTTCAGTTGGAAAAGACCTCTAAGGTCATTCAGCCCAACTTTCAACCCAACACCATCACAGCCCCAAGTGCCATGGCATTTGGGATCATAGAGTTATAGAATCAGCCAGGTTGGAAGAGACCTCCAAGCTCATCTAGCCCAAATCAGCACCCAGCCCCAGCCAATCAACCAGACCATGGCACTCAGTGCCCATCCAGGCTTTGCTTGAACACCTCCAGGGATGGGCACTCCACCACCTCCCTGGGCAGCCAGTTTCAGTCCATGACCACTCCTGCAGCAAAGACATTTTTCCTCATCTCCAATCTAACTCTCCCCTGGCACAATTTCAGGACATTTCCTCTCATTCTGTCACCCAATGCTAGGGAGCAGAGCCCAGTCCCCACCTTTCAGGCAGTTGTAGAGAGCAATGAGGTCTGCCCTGAGCCTCCTCTTCTCCAGGCTGCATACCCCCAGCTCCCTCAGCTGCCCCACTCTGTGAGGAACACATATCCTAAGGCAGTCTGATCCCAGCACTCCCAGTAAGGGGGCCACAGGAAGTTAGTAAGACCTGCATGCCCTCCACCAGCAGGATTTCATCTGCTCTGTGCAGATCTCCATCTCCAGCAAGAAATCCTCCAGGGTCCACAGATTACAAAATGTTGAAAACCACTGCCCTAGGAATTGTGCACCTACTCTGGAGTTTTCTTTGCTAATTGGGCAGAGCTGAGGAGCAGGTCCAATATGGTGCAGAGACATCCCCAGGTTGTTAACAGCGCAGTGGCAGCTGGAAGTTCTGTAGAGCAATAGAGGCACAGCTCTAATCAGGGAGTTTTGCAGCCTCTTGTATAGCCCATCTGTTAAAGATTTAGCATATTATATATAATGCCCTCAGCAACAGACTTTTGATGTACCTTCAGCTGCGGAACATCTTTTGTAGCTAACAAGAAGAAATTATTGTTTATTATCTGCTAGGTCCTTAGAATGGCATCTCTGCAAAAATGATCACAGTAAATGGTCTCTCTTTTCTCTCTCTATGAAATATTGATATCAGATGGCATTGCTCTGCTAGCCAAAGTACACCAAGTCATGCATATTTTGTGTTTGGTTTTTGGTTTGTTTTTTTTTTTTTTTTTCTTTTTCTTTTTCTGCATTTCACTAGGAAATGGCCAAACCCAGCTGGAGCAGCAGGATCAGTTCTGGAGCCTCTACTGCAAGAAAGGTCTGGATGTGCTGGAATGTGTCCAGAGAAGGGCCACGAGGATGGGCAGAGGGCTGCAGCTCCTTTCCTATGAGGACAGGCTGAGAGAGTTGGGGCTGTTCAGTCTGGAGAAGAGGAGGCTCTGAGGAGACCTTATTGTGGCCTCCCAGTATGTGAAGGAGGCTACAGGGAAGCTGGGGAGGGACTCTTTGTGGTTTTGGGTAGTGATAGGACTGAGGGGGAATGGATCCAAGTTGGAGGAGGGCAGGTTCAGACTGGATGTTAGGAAAAAGTTCTTCACCATGAGTGTAGTGTGAGCCTGGCACAGGTTGCCCAGGGAGGTGGTGGAAGCCTCATCCCTGGATGCTTTTTAAGGTCAGGCTGGATGAAGCTCTGGACAACCTGCTCTGGTATGAGGTGTCCCTGCCCATGGTAGGGGGGTTGAAGCTGGGAGATCCCTGGGGTCCCTTCCAGCCCTGACAATTGTGTGATTCTGTGAGATGTTTTACACCTGGGGCAGTCAATTTTTTAGGTGGAAGAAAGGGAACAATGTGGTGTAAACACAATGATGCTTCTAGCTGATTCAAAGTGATTTATTGTAGGGTTGGAATAGAGCTCACTGCAAAGTACTGAAGCAATTTGTTCTTTCTGTTTGCCTTTTACTTGCTGCAGCACAGGCAAAGAGTAAGGAACGTCCTGGCCGAATTCCAGTTTGGGAAATTACATTTTGCCTGACCCTAAGTTCACCTGGCACGGCCAAAAGAAGAAGAATGAAAAGCCTCCAGTCCTAAACCCTTGTCTGTTGCTGTAATTATTAATCAGCAGGTGACATCTGATGGCTTCCTTCAGCTGCAGGAAGAGCAGAGCATTGTTTGCAGGGCTCTTGATTAAATTGTTATGCTTCCATTCTCTAGAATGAAAACCATACCATAAATATAGCAGAACTTGCTTGGGGAAGCCTCACTTTGTTTCTGAGACACCCTCCATCCTCAGCAACTGATCTTAGTCTAATCTCCTTGGCTTTGAGTTTGTTTTCAATGCTTGACTAGCAAACAGCTCCTCAGAGAGACAGAGAATGGTTTGGATTGGAAGAGACAGCCAAAGGTCATCCAGTCCTACCTCCCTGCAGTCAGCAGGGACATCCTTCACTGGATTAGGCTGCCCAGAGCCCTGTCAAGCCTGAGCTTGAGCATCTCCAATATCACAGAATTGTTTCTGTTGGAAAAGACATCTCCAACTTGATCAGACTGTCCTGGGCCACATCAACTCTGATCTTGAATGTCTCCAGGGGTGGGGACTCAGACACATCCCTGGGCAACCTGTTCCAGAGCTTCCTTCTGATGTCCAACCTAAATCTCCCTTACTTCAATTACAAACCATTGCCTCTCATCCTATCACACCTGCCCTGCCCCAATTCCAAACCATTGCTCTCATCCTATCAGTCCAAGCCCTTCTAAGCAGTCCCTCCCCAGCCTTGCTGTAGGTGATTGCTAAGGGTGGACTGTGCTGAACCTACTTCCCCCCTCACCCCTCCCCACCCCAAGATAATAGACTCTAAAATTGCTCAGTTTTGATTTGCAGACATAAATTAGTCATAAATGTCCTTAACGACTTCCAACATTTTTGAGTTGATAATTAAATTGTAAAAGGGGCTATAAATGGATGGGAGGGAGGCAATATGTTCCTTTTAATACTTATTGTGCACACTACAGGCTCGACTTAAATATTTGAGGAAGAGTGTATAGCTATTCTGTGGTGCATGATACCCCATAGGAAAGTGGTAGATGACTGCAGCTGTCTCCAGTGTGCAAACAGGTATCAGTATTTGCCTCCTCTTCTTGTTGATGGATGGATCAGAAAACTGTTTAAGGGCATCTGGGTTGTTCTCTTGCAGAGCCAGGCTGGATGGGGCCTTGAGCAATTTGGTGTAGCAGGAAGTGTCCCTGCCCATGGAAGGGGGTCGGAATTGAATGATCTTGAAGGTCCCATCCAGCCCAAACCATTCCCTGCTTCTGGCTCCAGTACAATCCAGTAGCCCATGGCTCACAAAGCCAGATAGGAGCTGCTGAATGGAACAGTATAAGGAAGTAGGAAAGAATCTCACAAGCTGTGCACTGGGGCAAGCTCTTAACCTCTCTGCTCCCACTGGCCAGTGTGACCTGGTTGCTTATTTTCCAGATGGCTTCATACAAAGTCAGAATAAAAAAAAATAAATCATAGATTCATTGAGGTTGGAAAAAACCCTTTAAGATCATTGAGTCCAGCCATTAACCTGACACTAACCAACCCTCTGCTGAACCATGTCCCCCAGCACTACAGCTGCCTGCCTTCTATGTCTTTCCAGGGATCAGGATTCAACCATTTCTCTGGGCAGCCTATTCCAGGGCTTGACAACTCTCTCACTGAAGACATTTTCCCTAAAGTCCAACCTAATCCTCTCCTGGTGCAGTTTGAGGCCATTTGCTCCTGTCCTGTTACTTGGGACAGGAGACTGATCCCCTGCTGGCTCCAGCATCCTTTCAGGGAGCTGTGGGGAGCAAAGGAGTACCCTAAGAGCTGAGGCTGATTCTGCACTGCTGTTTTGGCTGCAAGCAATCAGCAGATTTGGACAGGACTTCCAGTCGTCCCCCCTTACCCTGCACTGGTTTGATTCACAGTATGGCTTTGGTGCTTGTGAGTAGAATTTCCTGGAGAACAAAATGAAGTAAGGAAGTCTCCTCCCGGTTGGGACTGGAGGCCCTCAGGATCAGTGTGGAGTCCTGAGGCTCCCTGCAAACAAATAAATACACACAACAAAGGCTGCACACAAATAACCATCTGCTGCTTTGAGTGCCTTTGAAACGCAGGCATGAGAGGGAAGTTCAGCCCTGAGGACCAGGCTGAATCTACCCTGAAATAAAAACCCTGTCACTGGACGCAGAGCAAATGCAGAGAGTCTTCAATACCAACTTCTGCAGCTGCCTCGGCGAGGGCAGAGCTGCAACTCAAGCTGCTGAGCTGCAAACCAGTCTCTTTGCCACTATCTCTGTGAAATGGGACTTTGCATAAAGCTCACCACTGATGGGAATTCATGAACTTCTCAGAGAACCACAGAACTTTTTTGCTTGGAAGAGACCTCTAAGGTCATCAATCCAACCATCAGCCTAACACCACCATGGCTCTTAAACTGTGTCCCAAAGTGCCATGTCCACACATTTTTTTCCAGCACTTCCAGGCATGGTGACTCCACCACCTCCCTGGGCAGCCTCTTCCGATCCCTGACCACTCTTGCAGCAAATAAATTTTTCTAATGTGCAACCTCACCTTCCCCTGGTGCAATCTGAGGCCATTTCCTCTTATTCTATCACTTGCTGCTAGGGAGATGAGGCCAAACTCTGGCTGACTGCAACCTCTCTTCAGGTAGTTGTAGAGTAGTTAATTAATACCAAGCAGTACTGCCCACCAAAGCCTGTGTCTCTCAGACATCATTTCAGAAGCTGCTCTCTTGTTGAAAAAAGAATTTATCAAAGGAGCCTAAAGCAACAATGTGCAAAGGGAAAAAAGATCTTTGCTTTTGCTTTTATTTTTCCCCTCTCAAACTGTTCTGTGCATTTTGCCAATTAGCTTCTTTGACATTGAATTAATTGCTATTTTGGACATTTTGAGTTATATTAAATGATAAAGTAAAATCATAGACTCATAGAATGGTCTGGGTTGGAAGGGACCTCCAAAGCTCACCCAGTCTGACCCCCCTGCAGTCATCAGGGGCAGCCTCTGTTAGATCAGGTTGCTCAGAGCCCTGTTGAGCCTCACCTTAATATCTCCAGGGACAGGGCCTCAGCCACCTCAAGTCTTTTTCTCATCATTACGTTAAATACTGAACCTTCAAACTAGAGCAGGGTAGACTTAAGTTGGACCTTAGGAGGAAGAGCTTCACCGTGAGAGTGGTGAAATACTGGAGCAGGTTGCTTAGGACTGTGCTGGAGTCTTCATCCCTGGAGACATTCAGGGTCAAACTCAACGTGGCCCTGGGCAACCTCATCTGGTTGGAGGTGTCCCTGCTCACTGCAGATGGGTTGGAGAAGATGACCTTCAAGGATCTCTTCTAGCCCAATCCAATCTGTGAACCTGTGCTTTATGTAGCAGCACAGTGGGGTGCAGGTACTGGTTGGTGTTCATCTAATAATCTGCTTCAGAATGAAGGGAAAATAAGTCAGGTCAAATAGGGACCACTTAGATGCAGTGTTACTGCAGCCACCTGTCCATGCTGTGTAGTCACACCCTGGACCTCCCCCGTGTGGCACCTGGCATGTGTGGGGGGGTGGCTGTGCAGCCACACAACCACCTTGAAATGAGCTGATGGTGCAGGATGTCTTGTAAGCTGCTGCTGCTCTGAGCAGCAATCACTGCCTGCCTGGCTCAGGGAATTGTAGGGCACCAATCACTGCAGAACCTAAGTGCCAATAATGCTTAACATTTATTTTACACTTTACAGAGTTAAAGTGCTGTAGGAACATTAGCTAATTAATTATTGCATCTCCCCTGTGAGGTGGGTCGGTTGGTATTAGTCCCATGTTACAGAAGCAGAGCTGAGCTGCAGTCTTTTCCCCTACTTCTTTTGCCCCTGAATTCCATTAAGCTCCAGACACTTTCTGGAGGAGTTTGTTGCAAGTTACTTTCCCAAAGTCACTTCTCAGGTTGGGAGCTTCAGCAGCACTATAGAATTGGACTTCTGCTTCCCTATCTCTTGCTCACTCCTCACGCACCACGCAGGCTGCTTTGGGGTGGTAAGGAAGCTGCTGTGTTGCAGCAGTCTAAATTAAAAGCACAGAAATCAGGCCTAAAGCCACCAGCCCAATGCTCTGACAGCTGTGCTCTTCCCAGAGCCTCAGGTACTTCAGCTGGGTGCTCCTCTGCCCACACCACAGCCCTCCCAGAAACAGAGCAGATAAGCAATGTCTTTTACACAGGTACCCAGAGGCAGCTAGGGAGCCTTGCAAGACACAGGAGTTTGGCTTTGCCAAACCCAACATTTCTGTGATTCTGTGATTGGAATAAACTCCTTCTCATAGAACCACAGTCTCATAGAACCACAGACTCATAGAACCATAGAACCACAGAACATAGAATCATAGAACCACAGACTCGTAGAACCATAGGGGTTGGAAGAGACCCCTGTAACTCCCCTGCCAGAGCAGGATGACCCAGGGCAGGCCACTCAAGAATGCATCCAGAAATAACATTCCAGGTTATGTTTGGAACTAGGGGAGGGTCAGTCTCCAGAGTTTAGTGGTGATGAATCAAACCCCCAAATTATCTGCTGAATATTGGGTTATGATGTGCTAGTTCCCTTTTGGTAAGCCCAGACTGTATTTTCAGCCCTGCCTTTGGAGTTGTTCAAGCTGAAAACGTGAATTAGCCTTTTCTTTTTTGTTCACTCCTACCTATGAATCTGATCTAATCCATGCCCCTGGCAGTGCAGAAATGCTTTAAGAAGCCCCCAGGATTCACCAGACCCGGCAATTTCAAAATGTGATTCATAAAGCTAATTGCAGTTCTTTGTGTAAGTAGAACTAATTACGTGTCTGCACTTGACCTTTAAGCACCAGTTCTGTTTTCTCTCTGAGACTTTTGTGGTTTTAATTTCTTCACCTCCCTGTTTATTGTTCTTAATCAAATTGTGCCCTCAAGTGATTAAGAAATCAAATTAAGGTTTCGTGCTTCTTCTTTAAGCATGTGATGGAGAGAAGAGGGTTAAGATAAACACTTTCATTGCCAACAGTAAAAAAAAAAACAAAACCATAAAGTATTAGTTTGGTGGGTTTCAGTGCTTCTCCAAAGTGCCAACAATACAAATATTGCTGTAGAATCACAGAATCATAGAATGGGTTGGGTAGGAAGGGACCTCCAAAGGTCACCCAGTCCAACCCCCTCTGCAGTCAGCAGGGACAGCCTCAGCTAGATCAGGTTGCCCAGAGCCCTGACAAGCCTCACCTTGAATATCTTCAAGGATGGGGTCTCAACCACCTCCCTGGGCAACCTGTTGCATTGTTCCAGCACCCTCATGGTGCAGAACTTGTTTCTAACATCCAATCTAAATCTGCTGTGCTCTAGTTTGAAATCATTGCTCCTCATCCTACCACTGCAGGGCTCTGGGAACAGTCTCTCTGCTGTACTCCCTTCAGGTACTGGCAGACTCTAAGGTGTCCCCAGAGCCTTCTCTTCTCTAGTCTGAACAACAGCTCCCTCATAGCAGAGGTTCTTCAGACTCCTGATCATTTTCATGGCCCTCTTCTGGACCCATTTCATCAGGTCCATGTCCTCCCTGTGTTGTGGGCACCAGAGCTGGACACTCCAGGTACTGTGTGGTACTGTGCACCAGAGCAGAGTGGCAGAATCACCTCTCTTGACCTGCAGGACAGCCTTTGATGCAGCTCAGGCTGCCTCTGGCCTTCTTGGCTGCAAGTGCACTCTGTTGGCTCATGTCCACCTTCTCATCCACCAGCACTCTCAAGTCCTTTTCCACAGGGCTGCTTTCTCAACATGCCATGATGAGAATTTTCCAATGAAATTCTTATAGATTTTCACACATCCATAGAATGGGTTGGGTTGGAAGGAACCGTAAAGGTCATCTAGTGCCAACCCTCTGCCATGGGCAGAGACACCTTCTACTAGAGCAGGATGCCCAAGGCCCCACCCAACCTGGCCTTGAACCCCTCCAGGGAGGAGGCAGCCACAACCTCCCTGGGCAACCTGCGTCAGTGTCTCACCACCCTCGCCATAAATAATTTATTCCTGATCTGCTAAATCTAATTCCTAAATCTGCCCTCCTCAAGCTTCAACCCAGTCCTTATCCTACCACATCAAGCCTTTGTAAAAAGTAGCAGCAGGAAGCCTTCTTTAGCTGAGGGAGGTGCACATCAAGAAGACATCATGAGGGGTGCACCTGCTTCTAAAAGCCACTTCCACTAAGACAATGCCTAATCACTGGCACAAGCAAGGTTCTTCTCAAAATCATCTTTAACTTGCAAGTCTGGCAGAAGCCTTTGAAAACTTTCCTGGTAGCCTTCCCTGGCATTCACTAAGCATTGGCAGCCTTGGCAAGCTGGCAGGGCAGAGGAGGCAGAAATCATCTCGTTCAAATGGCTGCGTGGCTGCGCCTTGGCTCCGCCGAGCTCGATGCTCTCCCCTTGGGCTCTCCTGCACCATCCAGCACTGCCCTGCTGGGGATTGGGCTGCTGCCTGCAGCTAATGAATTCTGCATTTCCTCCTCTTGTTTCACCTCACCTCTCAAGAAGGAGACTTGAAACCCTCAGCATTGAATCTTTCTACCCCCAGAACCACCAAGCTGTGGTGAGGAGCGGGGGGAGGCTTGGACGGATGCTTTCAGGGGCTGCTCTCCTTCCTGCCCTGGTGCCTCTGCTGCAGAGCTGCCACCACTTGCTGTGGGCAACTTGTACCAGGGTTTGTTTAACAGGGTAAATCATGCTTTTATCACTGGAAATAAGACGTGGTGGAGACAGGTTGTCATGGTTACTTAGCCATTTCCCCAGAGTCACAACACCAGGGTCCCGGAGGGGACATAATTCTATTTTATGCATATGCATGAGGCTAGCAGGTGCTTTGGCACTTTAATTTATATATATATATATATATATATATCTATATATATATATCTATATCCTTTAAATTTAT
>VWZI01013880.1:445774-463839 GCA_013396835.1 Psilopogon haemacephalus | reverse complement strand
AAATGGCTAACTGTGAAATGGTGACAGAAACACAGAGTGAAAACGAGAAGCAGTGGACTTGGAAAGCAGGCAACAGGGGGAAAAAAGGGAAAAAAAGAAAAAAAAGAAAAATATTAGCCCAGGTTTCTNAATCGACACCAACCCCGCCCCCTCCAAACCCCTCCCCCCCTCCCAACAACGATAAACCATAGAATCAGAGAATCAGGCGGGTTGGAAGAGACCTCCCAGCTCATCCAGCCCAACCTATGCCCCAGCCCTGTCCAATGGCACTCAGTGTCCATCCAGGCTTTGCTTGAACACCTCCAGGGATGAGGACTCCACCACCTCCCCGGGCAGCCCATTCCAACACCAATCACTCTCTCTGCCAACAACTTCCTCCTAACATCCAGCCTGAACCTGCCCTGGCACAGCTTGATTTTTAAGGTCCTTTCCAGTCCAAATGATTCTATGAGTCTGTGAATCTATGATGGAGCAGATCCCAAGGAGAGCCATGACAATGATCAGGGGGTTGGAACAGGCTGGGGATATTTAGCCTGGAGGCTCCAGGGAGACCTAAGAGTGACCTTCCAGTATCAGAAGGGGCCTACAAGAAGGATGGAGAGAGACTGTTCCCAAAGCCCTGAAGTGACAGAACAAGGAGCAATGATTGCAAACTAGAGCAGAGCATATTGAGACTGGATGTGAGGAACAAGCTCTGCACCATGAGGGTGGTGGAACACTGCAACAGGTTGCCCAGGGAGGTGGTTGAGACCCCATCCTGGAGATGGTCAAGAATGTCAAGCCTCGACAGGGCTCTGAGCAACCTTCTCTAGTTGAGGCTGTCCCTGCTGACTGCAGAGGGGGTTGGACTGGGTGACCTTTGGAGGTCCCTTCCTACCCAACCCATTCGATGACTCTGTGACATCTGCAGCTGCAGAAACACCGCATTGAAGCAGCCCCAGGTCAGACCTTCAGGGGATTTGTGATCATAAAGCACTGTGACCGCAACCCAAAGGGTTTTCTGTGTCTGCTTCACTCTCTCTCATGGCCATAGCATTTAGGCTGGTATCAGAGCCCCACTAAAGCCAAGGTGTGTATCATCTGCTAATTCCCATTACCCCACAAGGCCCATTACACAGTCAGGAAAGAAAATAAGGTTCATTTGACATAGTGTGAGACATAAATATTGATTTCCAGATGCTTTACTTCTTACAGAATTTTTTCTGAGGATTGAAGCTAATTTGCCCACTTCTTCAGGAACTCCTTGATTCCTCCTCTTGCTTAAATAAAAGCACAGTGTTGTGCTCTCCTACCTCTCTTGTTCTCCACTCCCTCTCCACAAGTTCCAAGGAACACTACTAATGACTCTGAGACAGCTTCAGCAGGTCCTTTAACTATCTTATACAAAATTCATAAGACTCAGAGGATTAAAAAAAAAAAAAATCAGCTTAAATGAATTCCCTTTACCTATTTTTTCCCCTTTTCTAGGCAAAAATCTTTTTAGTTGCTGATTTTAATCACACCAGCTGCATGCTCCCAGCTGACCTTTTAATTGGGGAGGATGCAGGAAGCCCACTTCAGACAGGCTGTATCTGCATCCTCTTGGAGACTTCTCTGCCTTGTGATCGTTCCTTCAGCACTGCTCCTAATGCACATGCAGGATGGCTTCTTCTGATCCTTGGTTTCTCCACCCAATGGTATTTTTCTAGCTTTTCTTGTTCTGTCCTTACATGCCCCTGATAATCTTTCACACTCTCAGAACCACAGCATGATTTGGGATGGAAGGGACCCCTGGAGATCATCTAGCTCAAGTCCCTCTGCCAAAGCAGACTCATCTAGCCAGACTAGGCTGGAAGTTAAGGACTGGAGCTTTGTATTCACAGTTTAGCACAATAAACAAGCAGAGATTTACAATAGACAAGCAGAGATTTAGGATAGACAAGCAGAGATTTACAACAGATTACAAACATTTACAGCTAGATACACAAACAGACAAGTTAAAGGTAATAGAGAAACACAATGCCCCTGCCAGAGATCAGAGTGCACAAGAGGGGCTCCCAACCACCCTTCCACCTTCTCTCCACCCCCTAATCTTATCTCAGAACCTGTCTTATGTGCAAGGTGAATTGAAAGGATGGGCCAAGGGGGTTAGAGGCAGAATTGATTATTTGGGTTACACAGATCCAGCTGGAAGCCAGGGAAGCCAGCTCAGACTCTGCAGCCAGAGAGCAACTCTCTCTTACCTATGTTTGTGTCCTTGATTTTACACATCTCAGCAAACCTATGAGTGAAGCAGACCTCAGCAGTGTTTGCTTTTCACAGCCTAGCATCTAATTTTTCCTCATTAAAATGTTCCAATTAGCCTCAAACCAGCACATACCTCTAAAACTTTCAGGCAGTTTTAGTCTTCCCTACACGGCAGGATTCCAGCAAGTAGAGGTCTCCAGACTGAAGCAGCAGCCCTCCTGTTTCACCCCTGCCCCCTCTTCCTTCCACATTATTATTCCTGTCATGTGAATCCTCCCACCAAGGCTCTGTTACGCCAATTAAGTCATAATTTTGATCTTGTATAAAGACTTCCAGCTCTGCCTCCTTATCCCAAATATTTCTTCCATTAGTACACTACAGACATCTAAAGTGTTCAGTGGATTGATTCACTACCCTCTGTGCCTCTCCTGTGACCCCATTTTGAATACCCAAACCTCTGAAATATTAGGTCCCAGTCAGGCTGCTCTTGTTTCTATTTTCCCTAGTCAGCTCCTCCCTCGATCCTGCTTTGAAGCCCTTCTAACTAGGTTAGCAGTCTGCTGGATCACCAGCATGGAGCCAGCACAGCAGGCAAACCTGAACACCCTGCAGAAGCATCCCAGGATAAGGCAAGCAGCATCTTTCTTTGCAGATGCAGCCAGCAGCAAACCTCCTCCCGTCAAAAGAGGGTCCCTCAACTTGCTCAGAAACTTTTCTTCTTTGAGGGAGGGCTGGCTACAGAGCTCCTAGTTGAGGCTGAGTGTGTGGTTGTGCTTACCACTGGGAAGTGCCTGCTGTGGGTCTCCACAGGCACCATCTGCCTCAGGAGGGGGCAGCTCCTGAATCCCTAAGTGCAGGGCAGCTGTTTCCTTCTCCACTGCCAGTGCTGCTCCCTGCTCTAGCTAGCCAGCCTCTCTGCTTGGAGATGGCCTCACCCACTCTGTCCTCTCCTGGCTCCCTTCCTTGCCACCAAAGACACCCAGGGTGCAGGCATCCCTCCTGCTCTTTTCCTAGAGAGGCTGTGGAGTCTCCTCCTCTGGACACATTCAAAACCCACCTCGATGCCTTCCTCTGTGACCTGCCCTCTGTCATCCTGCTAGAGCAGGACTTGATGTCTGGAGGTCCCTTCCAACCCCTACCATTCTGTGATTCTGTGATTCTGTGATTCTGTGATTCTCTGATTCTCTGATTCCCTTCCCCACTGGAAGGCAGAGGCCACTATCTTTGCAAATCCCAACCCAACACAGGGGCTGAGGCACCCAGGATCAGCATTACCAACCTGAGGTGCACCTCCCCTGTGCAGACCAACATCAAAGCCTGGCTTCATGAGCTGCTGCATCCAGACTGGTCTCTCTCCACCCTTAAAACACTATGTAGGGAACTCTTCTCTGGGAAGGGAATGGTGCTTCAGGGTGTATCTTCTGTTCTTGGCCGTCAGAACATCAGCCTGGGGACAAACCCACAACCAGATAGCTTCAGCCAGTCCTTTAAATATCCTATACAAAATTCATCATACCCAGAGGACTTGAAAACACTGGAGAAGGAAGTCTTTCAGCTTCCACATCACTGCAGCTCATCAAGCTGACCTGCTTGGAGCCCAGGCGGTGCCAGCACACATCCTACCGCTTCTCTTCGTGCTGGTGAAAAACACAACCTCGTTGTTGGAAGTGTGCAAGACTCACACTGCCACCACAGTGTGATGGCTCTTTTTGCCCTCCAACCACGTTCTAATGAAGGAACATTTTGTTCAGCATGTGAAGTGGTAAATATCTGCAGTCCTAGGCAAACATACCATAGTTGTATTTCGTTACAACAATGAGCAGCCTGTAGGAAAACGCTGGAAGAATGAAAGCCTCTTCCTTTTCCTGGTGATTGTGTGCCTGATGCTTTCAGGCAGAACAGCACTTCCCTCCCAGGCCTGGTGCTCTGTTCTTTCCCAGCACTTGTTATTGGAGTAACTTCCTAAGCTGTTGTTATTCCTCCTATTGCCCTTGCCACTAGCACAGAAGGTTTCTAACAGAATCCAGCTCCTGCAGAGACAGAGTGGGCATAAAATCAGAGAAGTGTTGTGCTTGGAAGAGGCCTCTAAGACCATTCAGCCTCTAATGCCACCTTGGCCATTAAGCTATCACCATCCAACCACAATGAACACCCCCCAGCAGTACTCCCAGCAAAGCACACAGTGATAGAATTGTCCTGGTTGGAAGAGACCTCTGAGATCATTAAATCCATCCTCATGACTATGGCCATTAAAGCCTGTCCCAAAGTGCCATTTCCACGCATTTCTTGAGCACCTCCAGGGATGGAGACTCCACCACCTCCCTGGGCAGCCTCTTCCAGTCCCTGACCACTCTTGTACCAAAGAATTTTCCCTGATCTCCAACCTAACCCTCCCCTGGCACAATTTCAGGCCATTTCCTCTCTCTCTCTATCACCTGACATTAAGGAGAAGAGACCCACCTCCACCTCACTGTAGCCTCCTTTCAGGCAGATGTAGAGAGCAGTGAGGTCTCCCTTCAGCCTCCTCTATCTCCAGACCAAACAACCCCAGTTTCCTCAGCCATTCCTTGTAAGACTCCTTCTGTAGACCCTTCCCCAGCTGGCTGCACCCTTACAAAAGCAGGGGAAGGTGTGAAGGAGCAGCATTAATAAATGGGGCACGAACTGGACCAGAGCTGTTGCAGTCTCTGCACCTGTTTGTCTGAAGGTGCTATTTGGTACAGAGTGAGGGAATTCTGACACTGTCCCTGCTGCTGGAACTGAGCTGAGCAGATCAAAGTGATAATTACCGTGTTCTAGAAATCCCCATTTCTGATGAGGAGGCTTTTTAAGCCTATAACAACACAGAGATCCAATTGCAAAAGCTTAAAATTGCCTCTTCAGTAGAAGCAGGGCTTTGATTTCATCTAATTTGACCCTTCCACCGCACTTTATAAGTGCACTCCAGTGTGGCTGGAGATAAAAACTTTGAAATTTAAATGTGCAACTTGCAGCTGAGGTTGGATTTGTGAGCTAGGACACAGAGTACCTTTTGATGAGCAGCAGTTTTCATTACAGCTGTCAGAAAATACCTCCCCATTAGGAAGCGATGAGTACATTTAATTCAAGTCCAACCCTTCCAACACCATCACTTACAGACACTCTTCTGCTCTGTGAGTGAGGTTCTAATAATACACTGAGCCAGTTGGGACACGCCAGGGTGATTAATGCTTGGATGGGAACATACACTGCACACAGTATATATTTCCCTCTTAAACAAAGATATTCTGGGGTTTCGTTGATATTGAGGCAGGTTTGCTCTGCACTTGCTCACAGAATCACAGAGGAGTGTCAGGGGCTGGAAGGGACCTCCAAAGCTCATCCAGGCCACCCACCCTGACAGAGCAGCATCACCCAGAGCAGATCACACAGGAACACATCCAGGCAGATCTTAAATATCTCCAGAGAGGGAGACTCCACAACCCCTCTGGGCAGCCTGTTTCAGTGCTCTGTCACCCTCACAGGGAAAAAAATTCCTCCTCATGTTCCCATGGAACTTCCTCTGCCTCAGCTTCCACCATTGGCTCTTGTGCTGTCAGAGGGCATCACCCAGCAGAGCCTGGCTGCAGCCTCCTGCCACTCACCTGCACATCTTTAGAACCATTGCTGAGGTCACCTCTCAGCTCCTCCTCTCCCAGCATCTCAGCCCCAGCTCCCTCAGGCTCTCCTCCTACCAGAGCTGTTCCATTCCCTTCAGCATCTTTGTGGCTCTGTGCTGGATTCTCTCCAGCTATTCTATGTCCCTCTTGAACTGGGGGCCCAGAGCTGAACACAATACTGCAGATGTGTCCTCTGCAGGGCAGAGCAGAGGGGCAGGAGAACCTCTCTTGACCTCCTACCCACAGCCCTTCTAACTCAGATGAGGAAGCCCAGAACTGGGGGAATCTATCATTCAGTAATAGCTCCTGGTAAGACTAACGCTCAGAGCACGGCGAAGGAAAAAAACTGTGGATTCATATTCACTTTTAATAAACTGGGGTAATTAGTCAGTTGAAATGCAATAGAAAGTGACAGCCTGTGACACATAAAAGACTGCAGACTGACAAAGACGGAGCTATTCTTCATTGCACTAACATCCGTTTCTTCATCAACATTGAATTTTTTCAGTCTCTTGGCATTTCAATTACATTAGAAAATGAAGGGCTAAAATCCTGGCTCTGCAGGTTTTTCTCCACCCACCCTCCCCTCCTCTTTGAGATGAAAGTGGTGAGAAAAACCCTCTTGGCACTGTGCTTCTCTACCCCTTGTGATGGTGGCAGTGGGACATGGCATCCACAGGGTCCATTGGGTTTTCCTCCCACTCTGTTCTGCCCTGCTGAGGCTACACCTGGAGTACTGCATCCAGTTCTGGGCTCCCCAGCTCAAGAAGGACAGAGACTTGCTGGAGAGGCTGCAGCAAAGATCTGCAAAGATGCTGATGGGACTGGAACATCTCTCTGATGAGGAAAGGCAGAGCAAATTTGGGCTTGATAATCTGGAAAAGTGCAGGCTGAGGGAGGATCTCATCAGTGCTTCAAGGGTGGGTGCCAGGAGGACAGGGCCAGGCTTTGTTCAGTGGTGCCCAGCAACAGAAGAAGAAATTAATGAGTACAAAATTGAACATAGGCAGTTCCATCTAAATGTGAGGAGGAACTTCTTTAATGTAAGGGTGATGGAGCACTGGAGCAGGCTCCCCAGGGAGGTGGTGGAGTCTCCATCTCTGGAGACTTTCTAAACCTGCCTTGGCAGGGGGCTTGGACTCAATGATCTCCAGAGGTCCCTTCCAGCCCCTACCACTCTGTGGTTCTGCAATCACACACAGAGGAGAGGTTCAGCCTTGACATCATTGAAGAGCTGCCAGGGCTGTGAAACCCCAGCAAAGGTATTTTTAAATGCTTATTTTAATAAATATTTATGAAATAAAGTTCACCATGAAACTCAAGCTGCCCCAAACATTCTTTTGCTTTTTGAATCATGAGCATTTCCCTCTGTATCCCCAGCCCCCAGCATCTAAGGGGTGCTTGATGGAGTGGTTGGAAACTAATTTCTAACAGAAAGGGGATGTCAAATATTACCTCACCTACTGCCAGGAGCAGGAGGTGAGAGCAGGGCTGGCAGGGCAGTGCCCTCACCTGCACAGGACACAGACCCATGGTGCTGCCACAGAGCAGCTCTGGTGCTGGTACTGTGGTTAGCCACATCCCAGGGCACCAGGGTGTAAGATAGGAGGCCCAGCAGAGCTTCTCCCCATTCATCTCACTCAGGGCACACAGAGAGTTTGGGCCCCCCTGGCTTGTGCTGGTTCTGCTTCTGGTTGGACCCCTCTGTGAGGCTTACATAAGCTGCAGAGTCAGCACAAACTGCTCAGTTAGCAAACTGAACCAAACCTCTGTAGGAGCTGACTGTTTCCAGGGCCAGGGGAAGCAGAAGAGGAGGCTCATGGCCCTGGGGACAAGAAGGAAGGGAAGAATGGCAGGAACAGGAACACAGGGGAGAAGAAGAGTGGAGGATGGAACCAAAGCTCACCTTTCAGCTCACCTTCTGCCATCAGCAGTTCTGCCTAAGGAATTTGTGGTTCTTAGTTTCCTCTTGGTTTCTGGCAAGGTCCTCCCTCACCTGAGGCCATCAATGGTGATCTCTTAAAAACATGCATGCTGAGTAAGTGCTCCTGTGCCATTTCAGCATGCAGTGGGGGTTAAGCCTGGAGAGAGAAGCAATTCCTTCCATTACACCACTTGAG
The DNA here is from genome assembly GCA_013396835.1 of Psilopogon haemacephalus. Lineage (NCBI taxonomy): Eukaryota > Metazoa > Chordata > Aves > Piciformes > Megalaimidae > Psilopogon > Psilopogon haemacephalus. The sequence goes on along the minus strand of VWZI01013880.1, from coordinate 455,855 downwards.
ACAGAGGCAAAAGGCTCTTTAGGCACTCCAGGCTGAAGAAGACTCACTCCTCACTGACTGTCTTGGAGCAGCCTGGTGCCCAGGGCACAGCTACACTTACCCTCGTTCAGGTGCCCTAAAAAATCTTCCCTTTTCTCTCCAGCAGAGAAAATGAAGTGAGAAGAAAGTAGCTTTAGATGAAGAACAAATGACATTTCAATCTTGATTTTAATGGCACCAGGACAATTTGCTGTGCAAAGCCTCTGCTTGCTGCCTGGTGAACCACCACTGACTTCCCCCCCAGGCATGCTGCTGCCTTAATCTTTCTGTACGGTTTTGAGAGCCTCAGATGGAAGGCACCAAGGTTGAGCTGTATAATTTTCTTGGAAGCCTCGTGGTCTCATTTGGTTCACTCAGCTGTCAAAGCAGCTTTTAATTTCTCAGTTGTAGGACTCAGGTCTTAAAATACACCAGCAGCCAGAAGCTCTCCTTTCGGGCTCTGAATGAAAGGCTCAGGTTTTCAACTCTTTCTGCTCCCCTGCAGTTCCTGTTGTTTTAATAGAGATGTGCTGCTCAAAAAAAAAAAAAAAAAAAAAAAAAAAACCAAAAAACCCAAACCCTTAGCTCCCAGCTGCAGACAGCAGAACTTCTGCTGCTCTGACCTAATACTTCACAGCACAGTCACTACTTCTATCACCTCAGTGAAAAAATGGATCTGGAGGGGACCTGCAGCCTGCCCAGCATCCACAGAAAAATGGTGATGATCTGAGCTGCCTCCACTGCCTACCTCTGAGTCTTATTTTTCAGTGACAAAGAAGGAACTGTTGCAGAAGTGAAATAAGCAGCCACATATTTTGAATAGATCTTACAACTCTCAGAGAGAGTAAAAGAGAAAAAAAAATAAAAAGGGCAAAGGATGTGTTTGCAGCAGTGTTGGAATTATTCACCTGTGAACCATTTTGTTGAAAAATACAGCCCTGAGCTGTGCCTCTCTCTTCTTTCACCTGTGCCTTAGGTGCTGTGCAGAAGGGGCAGCCTGGGCACTCTTGCAGGTGGGTGAAGGCTTTTGGTATCTTTTCCATTCTGCTAGTGGCCTTCTTGTGCCTGACATCTTTCTCCTCTCAACAGTAAAGTGCCTTTGGGTTAAACCAAGATTCTGAATTTTCAGCAGTCAGAGAATCACAGAAGCATTCAGGTTGGCAAAGCCTTTCAGGACCACCAAGCCCAAACCACAGCCCTGCTCTGCAAGGTGTACCCTAAGCTGTATCCCCAAGCACCACGTCCAAACGGCTTTTAAACCCACCCAGGGTTGGGGACTCCTCCCTGGGCAGCTCATTCCAATCTCTGACCACTGTTTCCTCATCAGTTTCCCTTTTCTGAAAACGAATTAGTCTTTTACAAGGGGCACAAGACTTTGGATCTGAAGGGCAGGCCAGCTCGGGTGGTGTTAGTAGTGGCTTGAGTACCCACACCAGTGAAACTAAACCATCCCACAGCAGCTGAGGGATCTGCATCTGCTTTTAACATCAGGGAACTTTTCCCAGCTAGGCTTTTATTCCCACCCTGTTCAGCCAGCAATGTTCACGTTCAGAAACAAAGTGTTCCTCTGCCAGGTCACTCCAGAAGTGAGATAAATGTGCAGATGCTGAAGAAGTCTTAATCATGGTTTACTTTTAACCCTTAGGTTTTGTTCCTGGCTTGTTGAGTTATTGGGTCTGGCAAGTCACCTTGGCTCTGGTGGAAGATGGGAGGGATGCAAAGTGGAGCCTGCGTTCACCTTAAGCAGCCAAGTGGTTAAAGGACTGGCACGTAAACAGCTACACCTATGCTGTATTATGGAGTCCAGTGGGATTCTGCTTTAATCTTGGGAGGGAGTGCGAGGGGTTTGTTTTTCACAGGGGCTTTAGCCTACAGTTAAGTGCAAACACCTGCTGAAGTACTGGTAATTAGTAGGTAATTAGTAGCTAATGTTCTTAGAATTTAAAAAGAAAAGCTTACATAAGTAATTACTTACTATTTCTTATAATGTGCTGCTTTTCCTGAGATTTCATATCCCCAGAACATTTGCCAAGTTCCTAGGTTCCTCCACATACTAAATTGTTTATTAATTACACACGTATATTGCTTGTAGGAAGAAAAAAAGAAAAGCTCAACTGCATTAAAAGGCTGGAAAGAGGAGTGAGTTATCTTTTAAATTACAGCACAAGGCTCGTTGGAAATGGCAGAATTTGCAGAGGGTAACAGCTTTAGGAGGAGCATTAATTTGGGGCTGGGGAGGGGAGGGGTGGTGGTGGCTGGAACAGTGAAAGCAGCAGCTGGGGAGCCCAGGAGGAGTTCTTTTTTCTTGGGCAGGGGATAGAGAGGCACAAAGCAAGCAGCAGCCTCTTGCAGTGGGTTGGTTTTGGTTTGTTTTTTGGGTTTTTTTTTCCTTCTCAGGCTAGTGAGTGTTTAGCACAGCTGTGGACCCCCAGTTGGATTCATGCTTTCCCAGCTCTATTCACACATTTCAGGTGTGCTAAGAGTTGGGGGCTGCTCTGGCTCTGCAGCAAAGCAGTCTGAGTAACATCTCACCCCTTGCAGGAGGATCTTTGAGTTACAAATCATCACTGTACAGAAGAATCATTTCAGTGCTAAGCAACAGTCTAAACCTGTGAAATCCTCAACTGAATGGCAGATTGATCTGCGTTGGAAGGGACTTTAGAGATTATCTAGTTCCAAACATCTTCCGCTAGCCCAGGTTGCTCAAGGCCTCATACACCTCCAGGGAGGAAGCATCCACCACCTCCCAGGGCAGCCTGTGCCAGTGTCTCACCATCTTCACTCTAAAGAATTTCTTCCTAATCTCCACTCTCCCAGCTTCAGTCCAAGGAGGAAAGGGGGAGAAAAAAAATAAAATGTACTGAAGAGAATTAAAAGAAAGAAAAAATTCACTTGTGCAAAAAGCCTGCAGCCCCAAGGGTGGGGGAGAGTTGGCTGCTTCAGCTGTTGGCTAAAGCACCCAGGTTCTCTTGCAGAGTTTTAATGCAAGCTGCCTTTGAGGTGCACACCTTGGAAGGCTCCAAGTCCAGCTGCATCTTGCTAGCAACAACTTTCAGCTCCTCTCACACAGAGGCAGCAGCTCACTCAGGAGGCACTTGAGTGGTGTCCTGAACACCAGGTCCGAGTGAGCACAGACCAGGGAGTCCCTTCTGTTGTTCCCCTTGGCTTTAGATTCAAGCAATGTTTGCCACAACTCAGGATTTTCTGGGGTGCAAACAGCATCTGGAGCAAAGAAGATTATCTGAATGAAGTCATCCTAGGTGATGAAGTCATCCTAGGCCTTCCAGCAGCTGGAAGGGAGACTGCGAGAAAGGCGGGGAGGGACTTCTTACGAGGGCTTGCAGTGATAGGATGAGGGCAAATGGCTCTGAGCTGGAAGAGAGGATATTGAGGCTGGAGACTAGGAAGAAATTCTTTCTGGTGAGGACTGTGGCTGCCCCCTCCCTGGAGGTGTTCAGGGCCAGGTTGGATGAGTCTCTGAGCAGCCTGTGCTTGTGGGAGGTGTCCTTGCCTATTGGCAGGGGGATTGGAACTGGATGAGCTTTAAGATCCCTTCCAACCCAACCCACTCTGTGATTCCATGAGGACATTTGTCCTCTCAAAGTCCTTAGGAAAAGGTGGCCTGGTGTCTCTCCCACTGATTCTTCCAGTGAAAAACTGCTGGCTTCAGTTTTTTAATTAAAAATAGTGCCTGCTTCATACTTCTGTGCTAATGGTTTGGAAAAGTATTTATGTTTCCTAAATAAGCAGTAATTAAAAAAATTAAACAGCAAATCTGAGGCCCTTTAGGAGCTATTTTCTGTCACTGAGCTATGCACCAGGGATGTGTGAGGCTTCCTAATCATAGCTGGGGACCAGAGTGGATTATTTGTGCTTCAAAGGCATGGGTCTGTACATTCAGACTACAAAGTGCCATCCTTATATTTTAGTGCCGTTGCTGGTGCAGGACTGGGAACAAGCTCGCTGTGACTCCCTTGAAAAGGGAAAAATGAGACCCCAGCCTGGCTGCTTGAATCCCTCCTTCCTATAGCAATGCCTCAGAAAGGAGATGATAAGTTACTGTGGAAGGAAGGACGGGAAGAATACTGACACAGGAGGGTAGCCTCACATTCCTGCAGCTGCAGCAGAAAAGTGCTATCAGGAGCACAGAAATACCACCCAGCAGCTCAACAAAGGAAGAGTAATTAATTCAAATCATTTTGGACACAAATTGGCATCAAACTACAACCAGAGTTTGGCCAAGACATTGGATGAACGTATCTTGCCAGAGGTTTTATGGCATTAAATCATCTCAGCCAAATCTTGCTTCCAGACCTAGCTAAAGGCCAATTCCATACCCAGACCCCTCTGTGGCACAGGGCAGGTGCCCTGCAGTTCTCAGTGCAGCTTCGTTCAGCTTTTCCATACAGACTAACCTGGCATAGACCTCACATTTATACTGCTTCTCCATGCTCCAGACACAGGAACATAGAGCAAAGATGTCTGAGGCTCAGCTGATTTAGCAATTTCACACCAAAAGAGCATAGAGGACACAGTTTAGTTACCTAGTCAGAAGTTTCAAATACTGCTGAAGATGCTCCATGGATTTGTGGTCAGGCAATGGAACAGGCTGTCCAGGGAGGTGATGGAGTCACCATCCTCAGGAAGTTGAAAAAATGTCTGAACTTGGCACTTTGGAAGGTGGTCTAATGGCCATGGTAGTGTTGGGCTGATGGTTGGACTCGATGATCTTGGAAGACTTTTCCAACCAGAGCAATTCTATGGTTCTATGTACCACATCACCAAGGGAAGGCTCATGGCTTTCTGGACTAGGAACCACATATCCCACATGGAAGTAGCCAGCTGCTGTTGTAAAGACCCAGGCTGGAGCTGGAACAAAGTGCCAGCCCATTTCAGCTCTTCTCTGGCAGCCACTTGCATCATTACCAAGCAATATACTCCAGCTATACTCAGAGCAGTGCCTAGGAAAGTGTAGGACCAGATGGAAAGTGGATTTTCTGAGGCCACTGCATCTTCCTGGAGAATTCCTGGAGAGGTGAGCTGGGTAATGACATCTTTGCCCCTCAATTCCTGCAGACTGGCTTGGTTTGAGGGCAGCCTTCCCACTTGTGTGGCAAACTGATGGCAGTTAAGAGAGCAAAGATGCACATGTCCTAACTCTGAGGCTCAGCTGATTTAGCAATTCCGCACCAAAAGCTGTCTGCAGGTAACACAGGACAATGTTTATGCATCACAGGCTAATTTTGCTCTCAGTTACATCCATCCCACTCCACTCCTTTCATTGGGCTTGACAGGTGTAAATGAGAGCAGTCAATTTTTTTCCCTGTGACCTTATACAGAAATGAATGAGATCCTTCAAGACTTGGTTGCCTGTACATTCATAATAATAACGTAAGCACAGTCATCATCTAATGGCTTCTTTTTCATTGCTGCCTTGGGGGACTTGCTCAGCTTGCTTAATTGTCACTGCTGGGTGATCCATTCTGGTCAGGCTTGGCCTGGGTTCAGCCTTGGATAGTGGTGGGTAGAAGCTGCAGCCATGTGATGGTCCTTCTGTGTTCAGTTTTGGCCCCTTCACTCCAAGAAGGACATTGAGCTGCTGGAGGGTGCTCAGAGAAGGGCAATGAGCTGGTGAAGGGTCTGGACAGCAGGTCTGGTGAGGAGCAGCTGAGGGAACTGGAGGGGTTTAGACTGGAGAAGAGGAGGCTGAGGGGAGGTTGGCATTACCTTACCTGACAAATAGCTTGAGATGGAAAATTTGACCTCAGCTTGATTGCCACAAGATAGAAATGTTGTTGTTGGAAAAAACCTTTAATCTCATCCAGTCCAACCCTTCTCTAACTCTGCTAGGGCTGGGACTAAGCCATGGCCCTCAGCTCCACAGCTCTGCCTCTCTGAAACATTTCCAGGGATCCCCAATCAACCTCCTCCCTGAGCAGCCTGTGCCAGGCTTCTAAAAGCCTTTCAGGGAAGAAGATTCTTCTAATATCCTTCCTGGTGCAACCTATCCAGGCAGCCTAATGCCAGTGTGCTGCACAAGTGGCTGCAAAATACCACAGACCCCATGCCTGGCTGCCAGCCTGGCAGCTGCCAGCACAGCACATGCCTGGCACAATTCATCCCCTGCCTTTCTTTCCTCTTTCCAGTTACCTCCACAGATCTTGTCTCTTTAACCACACAGTTCAATTACTGAGCATGAAAACGTTTCTCCCTTTCATTCTGATGGTCCCATGGCTGATGATGGTGTGAGGGACCATGGTGGAGCACACTCAAGCACCCCTCAGGTGAACCTGTGCTAATTTCCTGCTTTGAGAGGAAGGCAATGCCTGACTTTGTTCCCTGTTTGATTCATAGACCTGTCTGCTTTCAGTGAGGGTCGATTTGTGTGTAGGCAGGGAAGGGGACTGGATGCCTGGGTTAAGTTGCTGGCTCTTGTGCATGAGAACTTTCTAGAGAAGGGCCACACGGATGATTAGAGGGCTGCAGCTCCTCTCCTATGAGGATAGGCTGACACAGTTTGGAGTTTTCAGTTTAGAGGTGAGAAGGCTCTGAGGACACCTTATTGTGGCCTTCCAATACCTAAAGGGGGCTACAATAAAGCTGGGGAGGTACTTTTCATGGTGTTGGGTAGTTATAGGACTAGGGAGAACTAATCCAAGCTAGAGGAGAGGAGATTTAGATTAGATGTTAGGAAAAAGTTCTTCAGCACGAGGGTGGTGAGACACTGGAATTGGTTGTCCAGAGAGGTGATGGAAGCCTCATCCCTGGAAGTTTTTAAGGCCAGGCTGGATGTGGCTCTGTGCAACCTGCTCTAGTGTGAAGTGTCCCTGCCCATGGCAGTGGAGCTGGATCTGGATGATCCTTGAGGTCTTCTCCAGCCCTGCCAGTTCTGTGATTCTGTGTGAGTAAAGAACTGCTCCTTTGCAAGCAGATCTGGAAACAGAGGGGAAGAATTGCATTGCAAAAGAATTGTTGAGGTGTCTGTGAGGAAACTGCACAAAGAGATGCTCTTGGTCTGTGTGGAGCAGAGAAGATCCAAGGAGAACTTGGAATGCATGGTGTGAAGCAAATGGAAATCATTGATAACACAAAAATAAGTGCTTGGCTGAGGCTTAGTGTTAGCATTGGGCTTATGATGCTGGTAAGATGCATAAAAGCCTTAAATCAGTGGAAAGCTGTAAAGAATAACAGTTCTTTAACAAGTGCTGCAAGACTTGAAGGCTTAGCACAGACCAAGCACAAAGTAGACAAGTAAAAAAAAAAAAAATAAAAAAAAATTGAGGTCTCTGCAAAATATTTCAATTTTTTATTGATTGAAGGCAATTATCCCTTAATTGCATATTTAAATGAGGTATTAGGAGGTTTAACTAAGCAATGCCTCTTAATTGCTGCTGCACACTAGGTGTCACAGATTGTGTTTATTTCATATGTTAATTAAAGAGAATGGGTATTTTATTTTATTGACTAGCGAGCTCCTCGGGCTGCACTGCTCAGGACCAAGGATGTCTCAGGTGTCCCCAGGACTCTGGGTGTTAATGCAACCATTAGTAAAGGTTCTAGGTTTAGATGAAGAGTTGCACCTCCATTCTGTGGACATTTTCAGCCACCTAGACCATGTGTACTCCTCCAAGAGTCCAGAGGAGGCCACCAAGATGCTGAGAGGGCTGCAGCAGCTCTGCTCTGAGCACAGGCTGAGAGAGTTGGGGCTCTGCAGCCTGCAGAAGAGAAGGCTGCCAGGAGACCTTGGAGTGGCCTTGCAGGATCTGAAGGGGGCTCCAGGAAGGCTGGGGAGGGACTATAGACAAGGTCTGGTAATGACAGGATGAGGAGGAATGGGTTTGAAGTGTCAGAGAGGAGATTGAAAGTGGATATGAGGAGGAAGTTGTTTGCAGTGAGGGTGATGAGACACTAACACAGGTTGCCCAAGGAGGTTGTGGATCACAGAAGCACAGCTCCCTGAAAGGAGCCACTCACCTGCACATCTTTAGAACCATTGCTGAGGTCACCTCTCAGCTCCTCCTCTCCCAGCAGCTCAGCCCCAGCTCCCTCAGGCTCTCCTCCTAACAGAGCTCTTCCATTCCCTTCAGCATCTTTGTGGCTTTATGCTGGACTCTCTCCAGCAGTTCTGTTTCCCTCTTGAACTGGGGGCCCAGAGCTGAACACAGTACTGCAGACGTGGCCTCAGCAGGGCAGAGCAGAGGGGCAGGAGAACCTCTCTCAGCCTACTAACCACAGCCCTTCTAACCCACCCCAGAATGGCATTGGCTCTCCTGGCCACCAGAGCACACTGCTGGCTAAGAAGCAGATGAAAACTGTTGGGAGGGCCAGAGGTGAGGTGTGCTGTGTGATCACAGCAGTGCTGCATCCACACGGAGGGGGTAGGTGGATGGATACTGCGAGCTGGCCAGACAGGAGCCTTCTCCAGGACACAAAGCATGAAGCCCTGCTCAGCCAGCCTTGTGCCTGAGCTAATAGGGCCCACTGGGAGGCTGAGCCTCTTAATTCAGGAATAATGCAACCCTCCCACCATCAAACAGCTTCTGGATCAGAGCAAGTGTAGCTGAGAGCATGGGCTAAGGGGACAGCTCTCCAGCCTGCTGGGGCTGCTGGCAAAGCGGAGGTGGTTTCAGGGCACGCCAGGGATGTGCCCGCTCAGGGCATGCAGAAGCTCTCAGAAATGTGCGTAAGGAGATGCAATCTGGAGCTGGAAGATCTGCCAGAATGACCAGGGGGGCAGCCTGTCCTACTATGGGAAACTCAGGAAAAGAGTGGATTTTGTTGGGAAAAACAGAAGCAGATGGCAGGAGCCTGAGCAAGCTTCAGGCTCGGGTCCGGGGCCCCAGGCTGTGTCCTTGCCCGAGGAGGCAGGGACTGACCTGCAGTAGGAGCAATGGCTCCAGCCATGTGCCAGCTTGGGGGGTAGAGCAGGGTGCAAGTGGGTGGAGGAAGATGGAGAGGATGAGGGATCAGGATCCCCCAGCTGGTTCTGGAGGAAGGGGTCTGGAAGGAGAAAGGTAATTTCATGGACACATTTCTGGAGCCCCTGCAACAAGAGGGCTATGGAGGTGCTGGAAGGTGTCCAGAGAAGGGTCACGAGGATGAGCAGAGGGCTGGAGCTGCTCTGCTGTGAGGAGAGACTGAGGGAGTTGGGGCTGTGCAGGCTGGAGAGGAGAAGGCTCCCAGGTGACCTTATTGTGGCCTTCCAGTGCCTGAAGGAAGCTACGAGAAAGCTGGGGAGGGATTTTTTAGGCTGTCAGGGAGTGATAGGACTGGGGGGGAATGGAAAAATCTAGAAATGGGTAGATTCAGCCTGGATGTTAGGGAGAAGTTCTTCCCCATGAGGGTGGTGAGAGCCTGGCACAGGTTGCCCAGGGAGGTGATGGAAGCCTCATCCCTGGAGGTGTTTAAGGCCAGGCTGGATGAGGCTCTGAGCAGCCTGCTCTAGTGTGAGGTGTCCCTGCCCATGGCAGGGGGCATTGGAACTGGATGATCCTTGAGGTCCCTTCCAACTCTGACTGATCTAATGGTTCTACAATTCTTTGATTCTCTGACATCACTTCTGTCTTCTGCCAGAGCATAGAAATGCAATGCCAGGGTAAGAATCACCAGCCTGAAGTATTGACTGGGCTGTTAGCCTTAACAGTGAATTTGCTCTCTTTTAAAAGTGTTAAACCCGACCCTAGATTAAATTTATACTACTTTGTTACAGCATAATCCACCAGGGATACTCTGACTTTCCGTTGACTTTAATGGAGCCTGTGTTGAACAATTAGGGCAAAGCAGAGACTCTGCAGTGTGGCTGTAGGGATGAAGTGGTTAACATNGTAATTTCCCCTTTTTAGTTCTTACTGTGTCATTATAATTAGCAAAGCCCAAAGGGTTCAGATCTGAACTAACAAAGGGCAGCAGCAGGCCAGCTTGTGTGTTGTTACATCTATCATTATCATCTCACCGCGACCTTGGGCTTCCCCTGCTGGTTTATCATCTCTCCCCTCCTTCTCCTATGCCCTGCTGTAAGCTCTTTGGGGCAGATCTGGCAGTGTGGCCAGCCAGGCTTACAACG
>VWZI01013880.1:415489-443670 GCA_013396835.1 Psilopogon haemacephalus | reverse complement strand
CAGTTCTGTACTTTAACCACCCAACTGCGTGGTCAACAGCTGGAAGTTGCTCTCTGCAGATCCTTACCTAGCCCAGAATAAAAAAGTCACCCTTTGCTGCCTTTCTACAAAGAAACAAAATTACAGCACAAAAGGGACCTGCCAAATGCAATCTTTCATCCTCCTCTGCTTCTTAAAGAGGATGTTTGAATATTCTGAATTTTTTTTTGTCAAAAAAACAAACAAATGAACACAAAATAAAAAAAGGATAACACAAAAGGGGAAAAAAAAATAATTTATGTATATCTAAGCCACGTGTCTAAAGGCAAGAAGAATGGGAGATGCTGATGCATTTGTGCTGCTCAGGCATTTGTTGTGATATATTCATTTCCTTAGCTTTTTTGGAAGTTCCTGTGTCATGCATGGAACACATCTGTGCCTTTCATTTTTAATTCTTTTTTAAATACATACTTTTAATTTCTCCCTATTGTTTCCTCAAATGGTTCCACTACAGCAATTTTAAAGCATATCCAACAAGCAAAACCAGGCAGAATGACTCTTGTCATAGTGAGGAGCCAGGCAATCTGATGGAGAATTTGCAATTTGACTGCAAACAAAGCAACAAAGAAACACAAACTTAAAAAAAAAAAAAAAGGAAAAAGGAAAAAGAAAAAGAAAATGGAAAAAGAAATCCAGAACAAACTCAACCAAACCCATTCTCCTATTAAACTTCTGGGAAAATAATCTCAGCATCCTGGTCTCCAGGTATCCCAATCCAGGCAGAGCTTCAGCTTGGAGAAAAGGCTCCAGGGAGATCTTAGAGAGGTATTCCAGTGTCTGAAGGGGGCTACAAAAAAAGTCAGGATGGGACTTTTCATAAGGGTTTGTTGTGATAGGATGGGAGGAAATGGAATGAAGATTGAAGAGGGGATATTGAGACTGGAAATTAGGAAGGAATTCTTTGCAGTGAGGGTGGTAAGACACCGGCACAGGTTGCCCAGGGAGGTTGTGGAGCACAGAATCTGATTCTAAACTCCACAACCTCGATGGAAGTGTTCAAGACCAGGTTGGATGAAGCCTTAAGTAACTTGGGCTAGTAGAAGGTGTCCCTGTCCGTGGAACCAGATGATGTTTAAGGTCTCTTCCAAGCCATCCCATGCCTGTGACCATGAAAGACAAGCTGCTCTAGCTGGTGTTGGTGGTTTGCTTTCATGTTTTCCCTTTTGTTTGGAAGTGCCTGGGAAATAAAAGGGCAATTCCTGCATCTCAGCTGAGAAACAGCAACTTCAAATCCTTGATTTGCCCATGAAGAGCCCCCTTTATCCTCAGGCTTTCTAACAAGATGCTGTCAATACATAGCACAGATCTGCTGCCCCTGTTCATAGATTCGTGTCTCACCACTCTTGCTGTAAAGAATTTCTCCTGACCTCCAGTCTAAGTCTCCCTCTCCCAGATTCAATCCATTCCCTCTCATCCTACCACTGCCATTCCTACTTAAAATTCCCTCCCCAGCTCTTCTGTAGCCCCTTTCAGGTACTGGCAGGCTGCTCTAAGCTCTTCCCAGAGCTTTCTCTTCTCTAGGCTGAACAGCCCCAACTCTCCCAGCCTGTCCCCACAGGGGAGGTTCTGCAGCCCTTGGATCATCTTTTTTGTCTCCTCTGGACCTTTTCCAGCAGTTCCAGGTCCTTCTTGTGCTGGGAGCACCAGAGCTGGAGGCAGTGCTGCAGGTGGTGGCTGAGTAGAGCAGAGCAGAGCAGAGCAGAGCAGAGCAGAGCAGAGGGGCAGAATCCCCTCCCTGTGCTGCTGCTCTCCTGCTCTGGCTGCAGCCAGCACACAGCTGCCTGCTGAGCTGCCAGCTCTGTTTCTCTGCTGAACGTCAGCTCTCAGTTGTGCTCTGGGTTTTCTATAGGCAAGTTTTCAGCAAGCACTGCAGAGAGGCTGGTGGTACACCCACAGCCCCACCAGGAACTGGCCAGAAGTGCACAGCTCCAGCCCTCTCTGCTTCTTGCTTTCCGAGTTACTTCCCTCCAGTCCACTCCCTACCAGTTCCACAGATCGTGTCAGCAAGCATCAGCTTACACAAAGCTGCTCACCCCTGGGTTAATTTGTGTATGGAATCAGTGGGTTTGTAGGTGCAGTTTAGAATGTCAACAGTAGCTACTGGAACCCAAGTATCAATTCAAGCCTGAAACTTGCAGCAGAGGAGGAATGAATGCCATAAAAGTGTGGAGGAGTGCAAAGCATTACAAAATCCGGTGCCCCTGGGAGAAACTACCTTTTAAAGGATCAGCAGCAGAAAGGAAAACCCTGGGGCATGTGGCCCTGACCCTGGCCCAGGCTGTTTGCAATGGAGCAAGGGTGGGATGGCAGTCTGCTGGGGCTGGCATGGGCACCTGGGCATCCCCACCTGAGACAAAGCTTAGAGGAGTGGACTGACAATCATGGAGCCATAGGATTATTTTTGTTGGGAAAGACCTCAAAGACCGTCAAGTCCAACCATCAACCTAACATCACCATGGGCATTAAACCCAAGTGTCGTTTCTATACATTTCTTGCACACCTCCAGGCATGAGGATTCCACCACCTCCCTGGGCAGCCACTTCCAATCCCTGACTACTCTTGCAACAAAGACATTTTTCCTTGTCTCCAACCTAGCACAATTTTTTTCCACTGTCTTTATTATTATGCAAATTCACAGAAAGGTAGAGGTTGGAAGAGACATCTAAAGGTTGTTGAGTCCAACCCCCTCCCCTAGCTGTAGCAGGATCATGCAGAGCAAATCACACAGGAATGTGCCCAGGCAGGTTCAAAATGCCTCCAGAGAAGGAGATTCCACAACCTCTCTGGGCAGCCTGGGCCAGTGAAGAAGCTTTTCTCTATGTGTACATGAAGTCTCCTGTGTTCCAGTTTGTGTCCATCAGTCCTGGTCCTGTCACTGGGTACCAGTGAGGAGAGTCTGGCTCCGTCCTCCTGACACTTGCCCTTTAGATTATTCCTTGCTAATTTCTGAACTGCTGTGAGTCTTTGTCTCGACTCTTATTAAATATTGTGCATTTTAAAGGTGTTTGGTTCCTTCACTGCTGGTATTAATCGCTTCACTATCAATTCCCTATTCCCATCTGTTGTTTTGAAATAGCATTATATATTATTATGCCTCTTCAGTGCTTTGGCTCTCTTGTCACAGCTGATTGCTTGTTTACCTCACCCTCTGCAGAGCTTCCAAAATCCTTCTTCTCCCTTGTTCTCATGGCAGTGCTCCAGTTCCCTGAGCCCTGCTGTGTTCAGCAGAGGTTCTCCTAGGAAAGGTTCAGGGCACCTAGCTCCAGAGATTTAGCTTCTCTCTCAGTTTCCCTCCCTCTTCCTCCCCAGCTCCTTGTCCTGTCCCTCTGCTAAGGGTGACTGCCCTGCAGCAGCACCATCAGGAGTGGATCCATTCCTAGCTGTCACTCAGCCACCAGCCTGGCATCTCAGCTGAAATCACCAGCAGGGAGAATGGGCACAGCTGAGCTGCTGGGAAGCCTCCCCTGACTCCATCCACCTCTGACAGGTCCCTTTCAGGTTCCCAAAGAGCACCAACAAGAGCTGAACAGGTAGATCATGGCAGAGTTTCCTTGGATGTTGCAGTAGTACTCATTTACTGCTTTTGTTTTCTGCTTATCTTCTCCTTCTCCTGTACCATTTTTTTGGTGCCCTTTTCCTGCCTAATTGCCTTCCCAATTTTATTACCTCCTCTTTTCCTCCCTGCTAATAGCAGGATTGTTTCCAAGCTGTCGTGGCACTTCTCTACTACACCTATTTTGTCCTCCAGCCATCCAACCAACATATTTTATGGATTCTTCCAATATTCATGACATCAAATGCCATTCCCACCTGTGTTTCAGGCTGTTTAATTCCTAGCATCTGAAAAAGCAAGATATTTAGGCTTCGAAGGGATAATAATGCCATTAATAAAGGTTTTTTTCAATAGCCTTCATAACTTGTGTTTTACTCCTTGCAGTGCTGAGGGCTTGTGAGCAGAGATGATAACAATGGTAAACACCACTTGAGCCAATGTCCCCCAGTGCTGCCATCTCTGCAGTCTCCTCTCTGCCCTTCACAGTGACCTTGTCCTCCTCTGCCTGGATAAATTCCTGCTGCTTTTTTCTCAACCACAATGGAAGTTTCTGTACATGGTGGTCTGTATGAGAGGGGATATGCAGAACCTTCTCTGGAGGAGGGGGAAGCACTCCTTACACTGAGGGTGGAGAGACACTGCACAGGTTGCCTAAGGAGGTCATGGATTCCCCCTCCTTGGAGGTGTTCAAGGTTTGAGCAAATTGGGCTAGTGGGAGGTGTCCATGGTCATAGCAGAGGGGTTGGAACTGGACAATCTTCAAGGTCTCCTCCAACCCAAAGCATTCTGTGATGTGACTGCTGTTTCAGAACAGCTCTGGTAGAGTGTTAGGAGTGGATCCATTTATAGCTGTCACTCAGCCACCAGCCTGGCAGCTCAGCTGGGATCAGCAGCTGCTCTGGTGGACCTACCAGTTGCTGTGGTAGAGGGTTAGGAATCACCATCCTGACAATCACCATGTCACATAAATCTTGTCAGAGAGGGACCAAGCTCTGTCAAGGAAAAGAACCATCAGCTTGGTGTGTTGATTCTGTGCTTCCTTTTGGAACGATATCACTGGGATGGAAAATGTTTTCCCTTATTTACTTTATTATTTGTTTCTTCCTAAGGTGTCTGAATTTTCTCATTTTCTAGGTCAGCCTGTACACAGTTGTTCTTGTCCAGTGGATGGCTCAGACAGACTTACGTTATTTTTTTCTCCTACAACAGGTATTTACATAACTGCTGCTTGCCAATCATCTCAGCAGCATTCTCTGCATCATTTTCAGTGTGAAGTTGTTTTTCAAATGTGAGTAGCCAGAATTTCAGCCCCTGTTGCAGTACTGCTTCAAGCAGCTCTCCTAATACTTTTCTGTTCCTGCTGGGACTATCTTGCCTGGCATGGGCTGGATTTTGATTTTCAGGGGTGGGTCTGATTGTCAACTTAGGGTCATTTATGATCTCATGAGCTACTTTACTATCTTAGTCACACCTCAAGTTATTTTCAGCTGATGAGAGCTCCTTTTACAGCAGCTGTCATAGAATCATAGAATGGTTAGGGTTGGAAGGGACCTTAAAAGTTCACAGATTGTATTGGGTTGGAAGGCATCCTCAAAGATTAGCCAGTTCCAAACCCCTGCTGTGGTTAGGAACACCTCCCACCCGCCCAGCTTGCTCAAGGCTTCATCCAACCTGGCCTTGAACACCTCCAGGGAGGTTGTGGAGCACAGAAGCACTGAATGTGATTGAAGATTGAAGATCACATTCTGTGATTCTGTCTTCCACAACCTCCCTGGACAACCTGTGTCAGTGTCTCACTACCCTCACTGCAAAGAATTCCTTCCTAATCTCCAATGTAAGTCTCCCCTCTCCCAGCTTCAATCCATTCCCTCTCATCCTGTCCCTAGAGAGCTTTGTGAAAAGTCCCATCCTGACTTTCTTATAGCTCCCTTCAGGCACTGGCAGGCTGCTCTAAGCTCTTCCCAGAGCCTGCTCTTCTCCAGGCTCAACAGCCTCAACTCTCTCAGCCTGTCCCCACATCAGAGGTGCTCCAGCCCTCTGATCATCTTCCTTGCCCTGCTCTGGACCCACCCCAGCAGCTGTGGTGTCAGGCCCCCAGTGCATGGCCTTGTGTTGCATGTCACCAAATGACTTTTATTTCAGTCTATTTCCCAATCCCATCTATTCCTTCTATCTGCTGCCCTGATCCTCTTCTGCATTAACACATTCTTTTAGCTATGGACAATCATTAGCATCCCACTCAGGGTCTCAAAGGCAAACGCTCTCCCTTTTTATGTCCAAGCCATCAGGAAACGAAGAAAGGAGGAAAATCCCCAAATGCATCCTGGGGCAGCTTCCTTCATGTCTCTCCTTCAGCTCAACAGTTCCCTTTGCAGTACTGCCAGTGGTCGTCTTCCTTTCAGCAGGCTCCCACTCAACAGTTCCTCTGTGCCTCCCTATTTTCTCTAGTTTAAGAAATGATTTCCCATCTGGTGCCTTATTAAATGCTTTGCTGAAGCCCAGATAAATTATACCCACCATATTTCCTTTGTCTAGAAAATCATTAATCTTTTAAAAATCCTCTCCATTTAGTCTAAAACAACCTACTGTTAGCCAACCTAAACCCTTTGGTGACACTTTTAGTCCATTCCCAGTTTATCTCCATGACTTAAATTACTTCTTTCCTTCAAAATTTGTTCCAAACCCTTCAGACCTTTGAGGCCAGCCTAATGTATAATTGTCAGAGCTCCTCTTCCTTCTCCCCCTTAACTGTAGGTGCTGCATTTGCTATTTTTGTATTCCACGACTCGATAGGCTTCTAATGAAGACCTCTGACTGCTCCTGGAGCTTCATGTGCCAGCTCTGTCTGAATTCTCAAGGAGATTATCCAGGTCCTCCCAACTGGAGAGAGTTAAGCTCTTCTATTTTTTTGCTGTTGTTTCCACTTTGCTAAAACTTCGTTTCCATCACCTACCTTCCCTTTGCCCTCCTCTTCAGTGTCATTACTCTTATTAAAGTTGGAGTTAGAGGCTCTTTTAAGTGGCTTTTCATCCAGCAGGTCCTGAGGTGTTTTAGTTTTTGTTTTTTTTTTTTTTCATCCTGCTAATAATTCAACTTTGAGATGTTATTAGCATCAGTGACTCGAAGAATCCTCCAGTCTCTTCCCCATTCAAGGCCTGGAGACAGGCAGCATGTTGAGTTCAGAGGCTGGGGTGCTCAGAGCACTTAATCCATCAGAGCTTGCCCTTTTGAGATGGAGAACATTAGTTCCAGCCTTACTCTTGTTTATTCTCCCATTTAATGCAAACTGAATCAAGGCACCACCACTCCAGCCAGTGCTGTCTCTCGGCTCAGCTCCACTAAAATGTCTTTATTGCTTACCCAAACCCATGGAAAATTCCAGTCATTCTTTTAGTATCTTTCTGTAATAAACACATCCCTATGTATAATTGATAATTGTCTTCACCACCTACTTAGTTTCAGTGATACCAGAAGGGGCAGCAGCCTTTTTAGGAGGCATTTTGTCTGGATTGTGCTGTGGTGGAGAGGAGGAGAGAGCCTGACAGGCAAAAGGCATCTTAAACATCAGTGGAGATGATTGAAAGTTGACTGCAACAAATTCCAGCCTTTTTAGCCCAAATTAGAATGAAAGGTGGAGGTCTATATATTAGAATGAAATATCTAGATATTAAAAGGGCAATGTTTCCAGGGCAAACGACCTGCTTGAAGTGTTTCTAGCCCAAATTAGAATGAAATGTAGAAGTCTATATATTAGAATTAAATGTAAGAGCCTGTATATTAGAATGAAATGTAGGAGTCTATATATTAAAAGGAGAAATGTTTCCAGGTCAAATGAAATGCTTGAAATGTTTCATTTTCTCTTGAATCCATTATATCAAATCAATTGTCTTAAATCCATTATTATCCAATTCAATAGGATTGGGTTTGTTTTTGGTTTTTGGGTTTTTTTCCACTTGTTTTCCCCCTCTGGCATTTTGAAATTAGGAAAATAATAATAATAAATAATAAAATAATCCTGACCTGCCAGAGATTAAAATTACTTTAATATTAAATGTTCATAGTTTGAGCTTTCCTGCAAAGTGTTCTTCTAAATTGCTTCCCCTGCTGTGTGATCCCAGGCAGTGGATGGAGAACATGCTCCCAGAAATGAAACAGGAGGGTGCTGGGTGTGAGTAGCCCCAGCTGGGAGCAGACCCTGCAGGCTGCAGGAGGGGAGCTGAATTCTCCTGGCCAGGAGCTGGTTGTGTTTCCTCCTCACCACACACTTCTGCTCTGCAATCTCTGCCAGTTTGGTGGCAACGCTTGCTGGGAGGGGGAAAAAGAAAGGGTCCCTTGATGCAAATGTTAGGCTGAGTGTGGTAGGTTTTAAGGGCTTGTTGCCTCTGCAGAGAGGATGGTCCTAATAAAGAGACATCTGGGCCTTCTTGTCTCTTTTCTTCTATTAAGATATGTCAGCCTGGGCTCTGGACAGCTGGATCGTGATGGGTTTGCCCCCAGGGTGTTTTGGGGTAGTGCAGGAGGAGAGCGTTGCTGTCTCCAGGAGCCAGTGAATCTGAGAATACGTCTCAAGGATGAAACCTGGAGAAGTACAAAGAATGATTTCATCTTGATTAATTACACAGTATTGATCCTCTGTGGAAAGAGCAATTATCCCAGACACTCTTCTCGCTGAAGAGAAAGCCACCGGGAAAGCCACTCTGATAAAGAGGATGAACGCTTTCCCTCCAAAGGGCTCAACTGGTTTTATCCTCAGGGTCTGCAGTGTTAAATTTAGACTCAAAGGGGAAGAACAAAAAAAAAAAAAAAATTCCACAAAAAAAACCCTAACAACTCACCCTTAGCGTAGATGTGCTCAGCTTATAGCAAGTGCAGCAGAAGTTGCACAGACGAGCGGCAGGGTTAGAAATCAACTCCAGGCAGTAGAGGATGAGATCTGGCACTGTGCATCCTGGAATCACAGAATCATTTGGGTTGGAAAAGATCTTCCAGATCACAAAGCCCAGCCATGATCTAACTGATTCCATGATTCTGTGCCTTTCCCTCTGAAGCCTTGCTGGTGGCACAGAGTCTGTGCAGATCCCCTCAGGGATGCTGCACTAGAGCTTGCTCTGCCTCTCTTGAACTCCTGTGTCACACTGGCACTAACAAACCCCAACTGCCAGCTTGTGCCTGCTGCTTCTGTAGCATAACTTGGCCATTGGCTCTCTCACGGAGCCCATCCTCATCCCTTCTATATGGAGATTGGCCAGGAAGGCCAATGGCATCCTGGCTTGGATTAAAAATGCTGTGGTCAGCAGGAGCAGGGAGGTGATTGTCCCTTTGGACTCTGCTCTGGTGAGGCCACACCTCGAGTGCTGTGTTCAGTTTTGGGCACCTCAATGCAGGAGAGATGTGGAGGTGCTGGAGAGGGTCCAGAGGAGGGCAACAAAGCTGGGGAAGAGCCTGGAGAATAAATCTGATGAGGAGCAACCAAGAGAGATGGGGATGGGTAGTGTGAGGAAGAGGAGGCTGAGGGCAGAGCTCATTGCTGTTTATAGCTACCCAAAGATACATTGTGCAGAGGCTGCTGCTGGGCTCTGCTCACAGGCAATTGGAGACAGAACAAGGGGAATGGCCTCAAGCTGAGCCTGGGGAGCTTTAGACTGGACATTAGGAAAAAGTTTTTCAGGGATAGAGTGGTCAGGGACTGGAATGAGCTGCCCAGGGAGGTGCTGGAGTCACTCAGCCTGGCTGTGTTTCAGGGTGGTTTGGATGTGGTGCTTGGGGCTATGGTTGAAGGTGAATCTTGCAGAGCAGGGTTCTAGATTGGGCTTGGTGACCCCGAGGGGCTTTGCCAGCCTGCATGTGGCTGTGACTCTGTGATTCAGCAAACACAGGGAGCACACTGAGAGCTGTCCCCTGCTTTGTTGGGGTTTTTTTCAGCAGCCAACTGCTCTGTTCTTCTGCAAACTACAATTCCCGTAGTGCCACTCAGAGAAACACACAGCTTGGCTGATGTCAGTGTCTTGTACTCAGCCGTAGCTGGGATTTGGAGGAAAACAGTTTTCTGGGTAGGTATAGCCTGTGTAGCTGCCTGGCTCTGGGAGCAGCCAGCTGTAGATCAAAACATTTCCCACTTTGGGGAAGTGGGTGAAATGGCCACAGCGATCGTAATGCAGCCTATAAAAGGATCAAAGTTTGCAATGCTCTGCACCAGCTCCATCCATCCAAAGGCAGCAGCAGCTCGCCGGGAAGGAGGTGNAAAAAAAAAAAAAAAAAAAAAAAAAAAAAAAAAAGGAATGCTCGTGCAATATAGAAGACATTAAAAATTCTGTTACATTACTCTTGCCACAAAGATTGTAATGAAAATGGGAAATGGCACAAACGTAACCCATTCTCATTACAATCGTTAGATTGTAATCTTGTGCTCTCCTTCTCCAGAGAATGCTAAATGAGGTTTTAAAGTATGGAAAATAAAGGAGCAAATAGAAACTGGAAAGCAAAAGAGGTGAGGCATGATAGACTGTTCCTGCATGCTTATGTTCTTTATTTTTTTTTCCCCTCTTTGCAGTGAAGTAGGAGAGAACAGACTGATTTCTAAGAAGGATGTCTGCACACAGGTATGTTTATATATTTTTGTTCTCCTTCCTTTTGGAACTCTTTTCACTATTCTGTCACTATTCTCACCTCCTTCATTCTTTCTTAAAGAAAACAAACAAACAAAACCAAAACACAACAACAGCAACCCAAGCCCCAAACCAACCTGAAAGCCAAGAGATGAAGCAGCCCCTCGGATATCTACACCAACACGTTTAACAGCAGAGACTTTGCCCTTATCCGTCATAATAAGAGCTGAAGGTAATACCTCCCAGTGAGAGAGAGGAACTGCATGACTTAGGAGAGCAGCAATTAAAAACCTGTCAGTCACAGGTTTGGATCCAGCCCTGATTAGATAGTGACCGAAAGTTGTTAATATTGGGTGATGAGTGCAGAGGGAAGCTCCTGGCCCTGGCTCTAATCCCCATGCCAAGATTTCAATGACAAGCTGAGGCTGTCACTCTGCACTGCCATTGGAGCTGCCAGGAGAAGACTGAGCATTAAATCAGCACCAGAAGTGATCTATCCCCATCTCCTTCCCTAGATCATTAGGTAATGGGCAGGGTTTGCAGCAGGCATAGCAGCCACTCTCCCTCCAGAGTCTGATGGAGAATGGGATGAGGGCAAATATATGAGATTCAACAAGGCTAGGAGCTGAGTCCTGCACTTGGGTCGCAACAACCCCATGCACACTCCAGGTTTGGGGCACAGGGGCAGTAAACTGCCCATCATAGAAGGACTTGGGGTTGCTGGTTGGCTGAATAGGAGGCAGGGTGTGCCCAGGCCACCAACATCCTGGCCTGGATCAGCAATTGTGTAGCCAGAAGGAGCAGGGCAGGGATTGCCCCACTGGATTCAGCAGTGGTGAGGACTTGGTTCAGCTTTGGGGCTCTCTATGCAAGAAGGATATTGAGGAACTGGAGAAGGTCCAGAGAAGGACAGCAGAGATGGGGAAGGGTCTGGAGAACAGGACTGGGGAGGAGGAGCTGAGGGAGCTGAGGGGGTTTGTGGAGAAGAGGAGGCTGAGGGGAGACCTCATAGTTCTCTACAGCTCCCTGAAAGGAGGTTAGAGCAAGGCAGATGTTGCTGTCTTCTCCCTAGTAACAAGTGATGGGACAAGTGAGGAAATAACCCCAGGTTGCACCAGGGGCAGTTTAGGCTGGATGTTAGAAGAAAAGGTCCTCAAAGGGTTCTTCCCTGAAAGGATTCTCAAAGGCTGGCACAGGATGCCCAGACAAAGGTTTAATCCCCCTCCCTGGAGGGGCTCCAGAGAGGCAGAGCTGTGGTGCTGAGGGACATGGTTTAGCCCAAGCCTTGGCAGAGTTAGAGAATGGTTGGACTCAGTGATCTGAAAGATCTTTTCCAACCAAAACTACTCTATGAGTGCATGATTCTAGAAGTGCCTGCATCTGAGATGACTTCTTATTTGTGAGGCTGCACTGTCACGACAGTGTTCGTAGCTGAGCTAGAATTCCTGACAGCTCTTCTATGTTAGCTGCCAAGAGGGTTTGGACAGTGAGAGAGACCTGCACCGGAGCTGGCTGCACTGCCTCTGACCTGTGATAAATAGAGGGCTTTTAATTTCCCAAGTATCCAGCCCCTTCAGCTCCACAAGCCACAAAAATTAAAAATAAAATTTCCATTCTGAAGCCTAAAATTAATTTAGTTTCTGTTGCAGTGCTGCAATAAGTAGATCTAATTTAACCAGTCAGCAGTTCCTTCTATTGGACATTAATTTTTCAAAGTCTGCGAGCTAATCAACCTGGTTTATGGTGAAATGTGTTTTTACACCAAAACTCCTCATTATTTCCTTTCTTTTTATTATTTTAAATTTTTTTTTTCTGTGAAGTGTCTGGGATAAGTGAAAATAGCTTCTGAATATAAAAGAATCAATTAATGTTTCAGCAGAAAGGAAGGGGGAAAGTCATTCCTCAAACAGGCAACTTTTGTTGAGCGCAGCTCTTGCAGCTGCCTTCAGAGCAGGGTCTGTCAGTGCCACCTGCTAACTCAGCTCAGTCTTTACACACATAAAATACAGCCAGCAAGTGAAGAATATCCTGAATTTTCCCTTTTTGGTTTTTATAATCCCTCTGAAACATCAGATTAGTCCCATGGAGCTGAGCAGCCACATCCTCACATCTATTAGATTAACTGCTTGAGAGTCCAACACAGAGCCACAAAGATCCTGAAGTGAATGGAACAGTTCTGGTAGGAGGAGAGCCTGAGGGAGCTGGGGCTGAGATGCTGGGAGAGGAGGAGCTGAGAGGTGACCTCAGCAATGGTTCTAAAGATGTGCAAGTGAGTGGCAGGAGGCTGCAGCCAGGCTCTGCTGGGTGATGCTCACTGACAGCACAAGAGCCAATGGTGGAAGCTGAGGTAGAGGAAATTCCATGGAAACATAGGGAGGAATTTTTTCCCTGTGAAGGTGACAGAGCCCTGGAACAGGCTGCCCAGGGGAGCTGTGGAGTCTCCCTCCCTGGAGATATTCAAATGCTGCCTGGATGTGTTCCTGTGTGACCTGCACTGAGTGATGCTTCTCTGGCAGGGGGTTTGGACTGGATGAGCTTTGGAGGTCACTTCCACCTCTGACATTCTGTGAATCAATCAGAGGACACAGATTTGGGGTATTAGAGTATTCTACCTCTGGATAAAGATGAGACCTTGTGTCTGAGAGGTAATAAGCAGAGCCAATTCTTGACTCACACCAAAGCTTTCTGATATCTCCCTGTAGCCATGCTTCAGGAGCTGAAGACACTCAGCTCTTAGCTTCTTCCCCTCCAAGCAGAAGTGTCCGGGAGGACAGTGTCAGGAGCAGCAGGGACAAATTCTTTGTTGCTTTGAGTGGGATCTTGGCCAATGCATTGAAGGGCTGCATGGCAGTGTTGCCTCTGAGAGCAAGTGAGCAGGTGCATGTCCCCTTGCTCAGCGCCAAAGCACAAGCTCCTGAAGGGAAGTGTGAGTGTCACCTTCCTGCTTCCTCCTTTGTTTTTGCTTATACATCAAAATCCAGCAGCAGCAGCAGCAGCAGCAGTGTGTTTGCTCCGTGGACTTTCAGCCCATCAGCTCTGCTCTCTGCACATCAGTTTGTGCCTGGCTGTGCCTCAGCTGCTGTGCTCACTCTAATTCCAGCCACTTTAATGGGCTTGCTGTGTCCATCGGGAAGAGCTCTCCCAGATGCAATGTCAGCTCCCAGCACCTAGCGAACGCAGGAGCTCTCTGCTGCGTTTTAAGGAGAGCTGCAGCTCTGTGGTGACATTTGAGAGCTTTCATTAGCTCGGTGCAAGAATCTCTGGGGCACACTCCGGTCTCTTAACGTGTCCTTGTTTAACGGCACTCCTTGCCTCTGCCTGCCTGCCTTCGGCTCAGCAAGCAGTGGCAGGGATGGGTATAGTCCCTCTTAAATCATCCTGATTTTCCCAAGTCCCTCTGCAGTTTTTTGATGGAGCATATGGCAATGTTATGTCTATTTGAAAAAGCCTTTGCATCATATGTTTATACAACTGCTCACCATCCCAAGACAAAAATTCTTCCCTGTTATTGCCCATTTGCTGACTAAAGAAATTATCCTCTTTATGTATTCTGGTACTTTACCTTGATACCTTACATGTTTAATTATGTAGTCCTCGGTCCATAATCCATATGATTCACTCACCATATAACACCACTCCCACCGGTTTGATCTGGTTTAACCCTTGCTTGCTTTCCTTTGTCAGCCCCTGGTAGTTTTTAAGGCCAGGCTGGATGTGGCTCTGAGCAGCCTGCTCTAGTGAGAGGTGTCCCTGCCCATGGCAGAGGGTTGGAGCTGGATGATATTTGAGGTCCCTTCCCGCCCTGACAGTTCAGCGATTCTGTGCTATCTGTGTGGTTTTTGTTCCCAATTTCCTTGCTTTTCCACCTTGGTGACAGAGCAGTCATCGAATCCAATGGTACAGGACTTCTCTTTTCAAAGCTGCACAAACCCAGCTCCCAGCCTCTCCTCAGATGGAAAAGGTCCAAGGAAACTCCAGTTGTGTACCACACAAAGAAGCAGCACTAGAATGGAGAACAGGGAGTGGGGTTTATGGCTTGCAGGAACAAATAGAGAAAGAGCAATCTGTGGTTGGCTTTTTTGCTTTCTTCATCTATGCTGCCAGTTAGTGAGTTCAGCCTTCCAGGATCTGCAGGGGGTGCCAGGAGGGCTGAGGAGGGACTATAGACAAGATCTTGTAATGCCAGGACAAGGAGGAATGGGTTTGAAGTGGCAGAAGGGAAATTGAAACTGGATGTTAGGAGGAAGTTGTTTGTAGTGAGGGTGGTGAGACACTGGCACAGGTTGCCCAGGGAGGTTGTAGAGCACAGAAGCACAGAATGTGCCAGAAGGCTGATGGAACTCACTCTTCTGACTCAACATTCTACTGCTCTTCATTCTTGGGCTGCACAACTATCCAGCTTCTCCTCATTGGCCTGATGGTGTTGCTGGAAAAAAAAAATAAAAAAATTAAAAGACTTGCAATGGGTTGTTTGGTTTTTGGTTTTGTTTTCCTCCTGAATTATTTACAGGTGGAAAATATCTGCCTTGCTGGCTCTTACCCAAAAGGCACTAAAGATATGTTTCTTGTAGTCCTGGACTGTGCTTTTTAAAATTTTTTGCATTTGGCTAGCCAAGAAAAAGGCGAACACAACAATGTGCTTCAGCCAGAGCTGAATTAAATTCTTTTTTCTTTAAAAAATAAAAATAAAGATCTGTTTTTCTCTGGTTTAGGGAGTGAAACAATTATTTACACCACCCTCTTCCTGATAGCAACCATATGTCTGGCCTGAGCAGCAATGAGCCTTACAGCCCTACTTCTGGCAGCTGTCCCCTGGCCACAGTGGCATCCTGCAGTGCTCCTGATGGGAGTAGGTGCCGAGGAGCCCTTGGGGTGCCATCAGCACATCTCAGCTTCCAGCACATGGCTTCATTTGCCACCACTGTCCTCCAGCAGTGATGGTAGCCAGGTGTTTGGTAAGCAGTGTGGCACAGGTGGTGCCTGGAAGCCCAAAGCCCTTGATAGCCCTGCCGTTGGAATTGGTCAGAGATTGGGAAAAACAAAAGGTGATTGAGTGAGTTTGGCTCTCAGGGTTCCCTTCCATTTGGATCTTGCTTGTGTGCCTTAGAGAAACACATGACACAGAAACTCACCCCACAGCAAGGAACTAAGAAACCTGCCTGCTGCTGTTGCTCTAGCTGGGGCTGCTCAAGGAGGATGCACAGCAGATGTTGGAAACTGGACTTGGGCGGGAACTGATTTTCGTTATATGGTGCCTGCCATCTCTTTTCCATCTTCTGTATTTGCCCCCTGAGGAGCCATCTGATCTTCACATGGAAAGGGTCTGCAAGCAACACCAACCTGGCTGGGACAGTCCCAGCGAACTGTGATGGAAACCTTCTTCCAGGCTCCTGAAGAAGTGGGGGGAGGAAGTGGAGACCCCAAAGGCAGATGATAGTTCAGTAGACTGAAGTTGAGAGGGATGCTGCTGATAAGAGTATGGGAGAGTTAAAGGCTTGGTTAGCTCAGGATCTGAAGCCATCCTTTTAGTGCTGGTTGTTCCTCCTCAGTTGCAGAAGGTAGGGGAGAAAGAGGAGCAGCCTCTGTGGCTGGTAGGAACCTGTGTGGCTGGTAGGAGCCCCTGTGAGCACCTCTCCATCTCCAGCACAGGGGCTGGAAGGGACTCGACTCCTGCTACTGACAGCGAATGCGATTCCTTCCAGCTGGGTGGTGTTACAGGGAGCAAGACCCAGCAGGATGACTTCTGCCTTCTGCAAGGATGCTGAACTCGGCCCAACACGAGCCCTGGCTGTGGGAAATGCCGTGGGAGGCTGTGTGCTATGGAGCTTTTATCAGCCCTGCAGAGCAGAAGGGGAATTTTCACTCCGTTTCCTCCCATTTCTAATGCGGCAATATTTCAGCCTTGCGCTCCAACCCGTGGCTCACAGCTGAGTGGGAGTCTGATGATTTTATGGGGCCTCAGACCACAGTGTCTTTAAATGTTCTATAAAGCACACAGGTTAATCACCTGACCCCTGCAAACTTCTTGGAAGGAGTCGCATTGCATTAGCTAATGCACTGCTACGTCTTCTCTGGAGCTGCAGAAAATCGCCGGGCACGACAAGCCAACCTGTCAAACTTGGAGCTTTGCTAACTTTGCACAAAAGAGAAGGGAGAAAAAAAAAAAAATAAAAAAGGGGGAAAAAAGCCCCAACCAAACAGCCCTCGGAGCAGTGCAAAACAAGACAAAACCACAAACTTGATGGCCTTTTGTGCAACCTCAATTGGACATTGCAGCTCTGCGCTGTAATCTCCGAACGGAGGCTTTATCATCTGGGGTGTACTAGCGCTGACCCATAACGCAGAGTCTTAAATAAAAAGCAAACCATATTGTCAGAGCAGAAAAATCAGTATCTCAGCAGGTCTGGCCTCAAGTGTGGGAGAGTGAAGAGAGGGAAAACAAAAGCTCAGAATAAGGAGAGGGCTGGATGGATTTGGAGGAGGAAAAATGTGAAAACAACCTCTAGAAAAATAGCAGGGTGGAGCAGGAATAAAAATGCCTTGGACAAGCAAATCCCCACAGGCTCCAAAGTGTGAAGAAAAAAAAAAAAAAAAAAAGCCAATCTGATTCTTGCCTCACCAGTGCCTGAGCTGGTGTGGGGTGGCTGTGGTGGGCGAAGGGCTCACAGCTTCGATTCGGAAATGTCAGCACAGAGCTGGTCCTGCAAGAGCATGGTGGCAGAGATGGCAGTGTGGAAGATATGGGCCAGGCTGCAATTCATAGGCAGAATAGGACTAAATAGCCAGGGGAGATGGAACTGCACTCCTCCTGAGGAGGCAGCTGATGCTTGCCTCTTGCTGGGGACAAGACATTGTTCTGTGGCAGTCCCGAGGAGAGCAGAGCCATGTCTGTGCCCCTTCCTGCCCACTCAAGTGGTTTGCATGCTTGGGTGAGTTACCACTGAGCAGTTCCTGCTCCCCCTTGAATTGTGCAAGCAGAGAGCGATGCAGAGGCATGGCTGAAGGCAGAGTACTGAGGGAAATGGGGTTGCTGGGTCTGGAGAAGAGGAGGGTGGGGAAAAAAACTTCTCACTCTCTACATTTACCCAAAAAGAGATTGCAGTGAGTTGGGTGTTGGTTTCTTCTCCCTTGTATCAAATAGAACAAGAGGAAATGGCCTGAAGCTGCATTAGGAGAGGGTCAGGTTGGATGTTAGGACAAATTTCTTTGCTGCAGGAATGATCAGGCACTGGAACAGGCTGCCCAGGAAGGTGGTGGAGTCCCCATCCCAGAAGGTGTTAAATAAACCTGTGGGCATGGCACTCTGGGACATGGTCTGGTGGCTATAGTGGTGCTGGGTTGAAGGTGGAGTCTATGATCTTAAAGGTCTTTTCCACCCAAAATGATTCTATGCTTCCTGGCCAGAGGCAGGACATGAACTTCTCTCAGCCCACAGCCCTGCTGGATGGGTTGGCTCCTGCCTCATATCCTCTCACCTTTTCCACTGAAGCTAAGTCCTCCACAGCAAGATGTGCTCCTTTCCATCACTTTGTGCATAAACAGAAGGGATAGGAGGGACTCAGACTCCAACTGGGAGAACATGTCAGTTCCTGGAGAGTTTGTGACAGCTCCAGGAAGAACTGTAGAGTGTGCAGAAGCTGAAGGAGAGCTGAAATGCAGCCTGTGGAAAGCAAAGTTTGGTTCCTAGTGTGTAAAGTCCTTTCCCCAGGAAATTTTTACTCTTTTAGAAAAGATTTTTTCTCTAATCTCCAGCCTAACTTCCCTGGAACAATTTCAGGCCATTACCTCTCCTTCCATCACTTGATACAGGAGAGAAGAGCTCAACCACCACCTGACTGCAACCTCCTCTCAGGGAGCTGCAGAGAGCGATGAGCTCTGCTTTCAGGCTCCTCTTCTCCACTGGAGCAGAAGCAGCCTGGGACACCTGTGGGTGCCAACACCCCCAGCCTCTTCCTGCCACCAGGGAGACACCACACACAATGGTGGGATCCACAATGACTACAAAGCCTTTGGAGCAGGGCAGCAAAGCACTCACGTTAGCATCAGCTGTTGATGGGACACGGCAAGAGGGCAGTGAACAAACTTGTGGGGTCCTTCAGGGCTTCAGCAGAGCCTAGGAGCCTTGAGCCCTTCCACAGCATCCAACCTTCTGATGCAGTGCAACAGCACCTTCTGCACAGCAGCAGGAGGCTTCCTGGTGATAAGCACAGCATCTCATCCTCCAGCTTGTTAGCTCAGTCAGGGCTCTTGCAGGTAAGAGCTCCTGGGAGATTTCCTGTCACTGAGCTCTGGAGCCAGCTCTGCACAGCCTCGCAGAAAACAATTTTTAGTCTGCAGGAGTCTGGCTTCTGCTGCTGCTCGCTTCAGATGTGCAGCATCTCCTTAATCACTGCTCAGTGCTGCAGAGATGAGCTGGGCCATGACTGTCCACTGCCAGGAGAGAGTTGGAGAGGAGCAGCATCACCTGCCAGGCACTGCCACTGGACAGCAGCAGCAAACCCACAACACA
The DNA here is from genome assembly GCA_013396835.1 of Psilopogon haemacephalus. Taxonomy (NCBI): domain Eukaryota; kingdom Metazoa; phylum Chordata; class Aves; order Piciformes; family Megalaimidae; genus Psilopogon; species Psilopogon haemacephalus. The sequence continues at coordinate 424,964 of VWZI01013880.1, read as the reverse complement.
CAACTGCTCCCTTCCTACCTAAACCATTCTGTGATTCTGTCATTGCTTGGCCAACGCTGTGGGAGGAAGCTGTAGGAAATTTGCAGAGCGAGTTCCTCTGGAACCTGGGGCAGTGTTTCTCTGGGTGGTCTTACCCCCAAAAAAACCCTCCAACCAATAATAAAAAAATCATACCTAGAAATACCCTGGTGGCTTCTCAGCAGGCCCCCCAAAGGCAGCTTCTTCCAGCTGGCATCAGCAGGAGCAGTGCTCAGTAGGCAAGGGTGATCTTAGGAGATTCCCACTTAGCATCCACCATGACAGAGAGCAAATCTGTGGGAACTGCTGATCATTTATATCAAAATTAATGAGGTTTTCCCCCTCTCTGAACACAAGGGCTGAGTTAGATGCTGATTACAGGGGGAAAATAAAAAAATTCCATCCATGGATATCTAGTTTACTTCTTTGTTTGGTTTTTTCCCTCTTTCAGGGGTCTTGTATAATTGATGACTCTGCCTGCTTGGCAAAGGAATTTTCTCACTACAAAATTCATTTTAACAGCATTTTTTTTTCTTTTTGCCTGTTAAACAAACTGTTGCTTTTCACCTTCCTACATCTGAAGCCAGCATCATAGGACCACAAAACAAATCAGCCTAATTTCCCTGTGAACTTTCCTTTTGACACCCTCCTATTTTATTTTATTTTATTTTTCTCAAAGAGAATAAATGTGTTGGTCCTTTCCAGATGGAAAGAGGCAGAGAGCTTTGGTTTTTTGTTTTTTTTTTAAGCTCCTTAAATCAGAAGCTTTGGCTTTTTACAAAAGCATCCCCACAGGATATCAGGACCGTGTTTAGAAACATATGTGATAAAAAAATAATAAAATAAAATACACCAGAAAAAAAAAATCAAACCATAAAAATGAACTGGGATCACCTTGTAATTGGGCAGAGAAGACTTCCTGCTGCTGCCTGGAATTTTTGTTAAAAGGCAGAGCTTCTGCATTCCTCACCTTTTGCTGCCAGAGAATGTACACAAAAATCTCTGATTGCCAAGCAAATCAAAGCCAAGAGGGGAGACCCCCTGTTTGGAGGAGACCAGCCCCCTCCTATATTCTCTTTTACTGATCTTACGTGGGGAAAATTAGATGTACAGAATGAATCAAAAGTCGTCGGGGAAAAAAAAAATAATAAAAGAAAAAGAACAAGAAAAAGAAAATCAAAACACCACCGCTGGAGCAGAGCTGCACGGAGGACCCGGAGGAGATCTCGGAATGCATCAGCTTCCATACAGAGCAGCAAGCTAATAGGCACTTCATTGAAGCTAAAGGATTGCATAAAACATCAAATCGCAGAGAAAATGGCTGGGAATATAATAAAAAATAATTAAAAATCGTGTAGGAAGGTGGAATATCAACATCTGATGTAAATACAGACACAGGAAGAGCAGTTCATCATTTCAATGGATGATAGAGTGGAAAATACTAACTACATTTGTAGGGCCTTAAGGTTTTGTGGGTTTTTTTTTTCCTCTCCCCTCCCTCCCCANACTGTAATTAAATTCAAATTAAATAACAATTTGGAAAAAAAAAAAAAGGAAATTCAGTGCTGTGTTTCTGGTCCTTAAATATTCACAGAACCATAGAATCACAGAATTACACAATCATATTATCACAGAATTATAGAAACACTGAATCACAGAATGACAGAATTGTAGAATCATATCATCACAGAATTACAGAATTATAGAAACACAGAATTATAGAGTCACAGAAGTAGAGAATCACAGATGTATAGAATCACAGTTTCACAGAAACACAGAATCACAGAATTCTGAGGAGATCTAATAGTGACCTTCCAGTATCTGAAGGGCGTCTACAAGAAGGATGTTCCCAAAAGCCTGCAGTGGCAGGATGAGGGGAAATGGCTTCAAACCAGAGAAGAGCAGATTGAGATTGGATGTGCAGCATGAGGGTGGCGGAACCCTGGAACAGGTTGCCCAGAGAGGTGGTTGTGGCCCCATTCCTGGAAATATTCAATGTGAGGCTCGACAGGGCTTTGGGCAACCTTCTCTAGTTGAGGCTGTCCCTGCTGACTGCAGAGGGGGTTGGACTGTGTGACCTTTGGAGATCCCTTCCAACCCAAACTATTCTCTGAGTCCACGAGAATCATAAAATCATAGAATGACAGAATTGTGGGATCATGGGATCACAAAATCATTGAAACGCAGAAACTCATAATCACAGAGCCATAGTATCACAGATGCATAGTAACACAAATCTCAGCATCACAGAACCATAGGATCACGGTGTCACAGGATGTTAAGGGTTGGAAGGGACTGCTGGAGACCATCAAGCCCCCACATCCCATGGGCAGGGCCATCTTCCACTAGACCAGGTTCCTCAAGACCTCATGCAACCTGGCAGTGCTAACATACAAGGATCTAGAGTGTAAAATGCAGTGCAAAATGCAGTGCAGGCTCAGATACCAATGAGGTAGAGCTGGGTACAGTTGATGTCTATATTATGAAGGGCTTGAAATCCAGCACGGGTATGTCATAGTGTAAGATATGTATTTTAAAAATAGCTCACTTAATAGCTGATAAAAGCAGGGGTCAGCTTCCTCGAAAAAGCAGGAGGTGCACAGCTTTAAATACCTGCAGTTATTTTGAGAGCATGGGTGATTAAATTCTAGCAACACTGCAATTTCAAATGCAGCTGCAAGTGCAGGGTGAATTTCAAATATGGTGTCACTCTGAAGGTATTTTCTGTCTTTTTCCTCTTTCTGTGTCTGTCTTCTTTCATTTTCAGTTCTTTACCCTCTTGGCTGCAAGCCTTGTTCAATTTTCCACATCTCATGAGTATCTATCTATCTATCTATCTGTCTATCTATCTATCCATCCATCCATCTATGTATTTATCTATGTATGTATGTATGTATGTATCTATCTATCTATCTATCTCTCTATCTATCTATCTCACTCTCTCCCTCCCTCCCTCTCTCTCTCTCTCTTTCACCTGACTAAGTGTTGTGCCTCTCTATCCCCCAGTGCACAGACACATGCAAGGTGGATCTTTACCTGCTGTGCAATGTCTACATCCAGCTTCTACTCTCCCCAATTTTGTAATAATCTTCCCAGTAATGCTTGGCAAGAGGTCTCCCCCTTAGGGTGACAGGAATGAAGGAGAGAAAGATCAGGTAAACTTGTAATTAATGGCTTTAACTTCTCCCTGTGTTTAAATATTTGCATAATAATTGGTTCCTGTGGGTCCCGAGAAGGAACTCAAAACCCAGTGGCCCAAAGAAGCAGCAAAGTTCACATCATCAGAAAGTGGAAGTGAAAAAATATTCGAGTTTTAATCAATAACTGTTAGAAAGCAATGACTCCTGTCTCTTAGCTTAAAAATCAAACCAAAGCAATAAATAAATGGAGGCTTCCAAAAGGGAAGTGTTTGACATGAGAGAGCTTCTCTTCCCCAGGCTAGTCAGCCCCAGCTCTCCCAGCCTGTCTTCAGGGCAGAGGTGCTCCAGCCCTCTATGCACAGGTTCCAAACACCACAGAGTAAACTCACAGCAGCAGCATCTTCACAAGCTCCCAGATTGGAGCTTTCTGAACCAGAGTCTGTCCCCAAACCCTGTTTTGATCAGTGAAGCTAAAGCCTGAGGATGCCTCAGCCTAGAGTTCTCGTGCTTCTAAAAACAAATCTCCTCATTTGGAGAATTCTGGAAGTGGGGATTTAGCTAAGAGACTTCAGGCAGCTTTCTGGGGTGGGGGGGAGCTGTAGACCAGCAGATGAAGGTTTTGGGCTACACTTCAGCGCGAATGAGCTGAATGAGTGACATACCTACAAGTTGTATCTAGAGGGCTGCCTTCGTCTGTGCACACAGCAGGCAGCACTCCCTCTGACTGCAGAGAAATGGTATCCCAGTGCACACCTCCTTCCATAGAAGGATTTAATTTGCTCCCTGAGAGGCCCTAGAGAGACCTTCCAGTGCCTGAAGGGGACTATGAGAAATCTGGGGAGGGACTTTTTCTAAGGGCTTGTAGTGACAGGACAATGGACAATGGTTTTAAACCAGAGCAGGGTAGATTTACACTGGACATTAGGAAGTTCTTTATTTTGAGGGTAGTGAGACACCAGAACAAGTTGCCCAGAGAAGCTGTGGATGCTTCATCCCTGGTGGAAGTGTTTAAGACCAGGATGGATAAGGTCGACAGCGCCACAGTCTAGTTAGAGGTGTTCCTGCCCAAGGCAGGCTGGTTACAGCTGGATGATCTTCAGGGTCCCTTCCAACTCAATCCATTCTATGATTCTGCAGAAGCAAATCCGGGATGCCTGTGTTGGTCACAGCCCCTCCCCTGTGGCACGATGGCACCTGCCCTGGTCACAGCTGCTCTGAGCAAGGAACATTTGCTGTGGAGGAAGCTCAGTGGCTGCAGAAGGTGAGCAGGGGCAGCAAACCAGCGCAGGCAGCCGTGGGAGCTCCTGTTCTGGTGAACTTAATGACTAGTTCTGAGGCAGAGGCTGGAAGGCCAAAGTCTGACAGGCTGTCAGGCACTGATTGCCATTTCCATAAAGGGCACTATGCAAGTCTGAGTGATTGATAGATTGATTGATTTATTTTGCTGAGGCTCCTTTGTGGTCTCCAGGGGGAATTGCTGGCCACACCTCTCAGGCTGAAAGCACTTGCTCTGCCTGCTGTTGCTTTTTTGGTTTGGGTTGGTTTTGGGTTTTTTTTATTATTATTTTATTTGTGGGTAATGAAAATTTGTCATAAGCCTTCCCTTTCATCTGTACATGGCAGGCTGTCACACAGAAACAAGCCATTCTGGAGCCTTGCTTCCTTCCAAATTGCTAAATATTTTTCTTCAAATTGCTTCCCTAATGGGCTGGTATAATAGGGAGCAGCATGCTCTCTGCCCACGACGAAGATGCCAGAGCATTTGTCCAGTGCACATGTGTGCTGGGCACAATAAACTCGTTGCCTGGCCTGGAGACAGTGCAGCACTGCTGCTGATCTGCTCCACAGCACACGTTGCACGGGCACCATCCTGCACACCACGGGCAGAGGTGGCCATGCACATAGGGAGGTGTTTCTCCCCCAGGGAAGCTACCCCTTCAGGGCAGCAGCCAATCACACTTCCTGCCTTCCTGGGAAAGAGCCATGGTTGCCTCTCCTAAGGTGAGATGCAATGGGAGGAGGAGGCTGCAGAGCCACCGAGTAAGCCACGCGAGTGGTGGCAGAGCTGGGGCTTGCTAATGGCCTGGCCTGGCCTGGCCAGTTTTTTATTGACTCCAGTTGCTGCTTTTTGGAGGGGCAGGCACCAGTGGTCCCCAAGGTCAGCAGTTCCATGTGCTCTGAACTAAACTGGTGCTGACCCACTGCTTTATGAGCCTGAGTGCTTATCCAGGAACAGAAGTGAATAGGTTGTGTGTGATAAGAAAATAATTTGCCAAAACTGCAACAATAAAGAAAGCCTGATGGGATCTCTTATGGTATGAATAGCCTGGAGCAGCTGCAGATTTCTCTCTGCTTTCACAATTATTTTCATTTTTATAACAGCTAGAAAGGGAGCATTGTCCGCAGGCTCCTCCAGCCTGTATTTTCATACCCAAATCTAACATTTCCATACACATGTACACACACATTGCACATTGTGCACCTCCCTGAATGAAAGACAGGAACAGAGAAAGAAAGAAAAAGGAAAAAGCCTTCCCAGATAAGAGGCCTGGTGGCACCCCAGCTTAACCCAGTCCCACTTTCTCTTCGTCTCAACTTTCTGGATGGATTCCTTCAAGATCCCAGAGCAGCCAGCCCAAGGCACACGGAAGGTTCCCAGGGTGCTGTGCACAGGTGCTCAGCATGGCTGCAGACAGGGCAGCTCTCCATGCTGGGATGGAGCCCTGTGTCTGAAGGTCTGTGTCCTGCCCCTGGACTTCCTCCAAAACCTGTGTCAGGCTCCTTGAAGAGGCACCACACACAAGCAAGCCCAGGCCTCTGAACCTCTCTCAGAACTTTTGTGCAGGGGCTTGCAGTGATAGGATAAGAGGGACAATGGTTTTAAGCTTGAAGAGGGCAGATTTAGACTGGGGATCAGGAAGAAATTATTTGCAGTGAAGGTGGTGAGACACTGGCACGGGTTGCCCAGGGAGGCTGAGGATGGTCTCTCCTTGAAGATATTCAAGGCCAGGTTGGATGAGATCTTGAGCAAGTTGTGCTGGCGGGAGGTGTCCTTGCCCATGGCATTGAGGCTGGAACTGGATGATCTTCAAGATCTCTTCTAACCCATTCTGTGAACTTACGAATCTATGAACATCTAAAACCACCAGAGAAGGACTCTTAAAAACAAACTCTTGCAGTTGATTTCCACATGAGGGGAGAGCAGACCCCAGCCTTGGCAGTCAGGGCAGGGTCAGCTACGCAGAGTGCAGAGAAGAGCTGTATCAAGGCACAGAGAAGTGACTCAGACTGTAGCCGAGCACCTTTCTGATTTCTCAGGAGGGCTGCAGTGAATCAGGCTGAATGAGCTTTGTGTTGCTTCCTCTGCCTGCAGGAGTAGCTGAAGTCAGAGGGAGTTCTCCTGCCTTCTTGCTGACAGCTACAGCACGGCAGGGCTGTGGTGCCTTAGCAGAAAATGATCAATCTCATTTCAGTTCATTTTGCTAGAATTTAATTTTCACATGGCCCGGTGTGACCACATCCCACTAATTTCCCACTTGGATATTTTCTTAAAACAGAGAGACCAGTTGAAGATTCTGCAACTCCTGTTGGTAAAATAATAATAATTTACATTTATTAAGTGCTGCCTACCCCCAAAGGGCTGCCCAAATGCTTTCCCAAATTCGTGTAGGCAGGAATCTCTTCACCAAGGGACAAAAACACAAGGCAGCTGCTCGGCTGGCACACGGCAGCACCAGCACAGCAGCTTAGGATGGGGAATGAATCAAAGGTTTAATGTTATTACATCTTGATGCTTCTGTTACAGCCATGCCCAGAGCTCCCAAGAGGGACTTGGACCCTCTTGGGCTGGGTGAAATAAGTAGTGAGGTTATTAAAAGAGAAGAAGAGAAAAGGCAGCAGTGTAAAGCATGCTGGTGGAGGAGGAGGAGGAGGAAAAGGAGAGTGACAGAAGAACACACGCAGGGTTGCATGGATTTGAGAGACATGATAAAGGCAGAGGGTTGGAAAGGATGTGTGTGATGCCATCCCCAACGTTTGTCTGCCCTACAGCAGCTCCTTCTCTGACTATTTAAGCACTAGTATGTGTTTCCCTGACTTGTACCTAATGTTAGAAATGCTTAGACTAAAGGGTGGAGGTGGAAAGGATGAGGCTGGGCTCTTTTCAGTGGGAACAGGGCAAGGGGCAGTGGGTGCAAACTAGAACACATGAGGTGTCACTTGAACTTCAGGAGGAATTTCTTCACTTTGAGGAAGGAAGGAAGGAACTTTTTTACTTCAAGCACTGGAGCAGGCTGCCCAGAGAGGCTGTGAAGTTTCCTTCTCTGGGGACTTCAGACCCTGTGATCCTGTGCAACCTGATCTAGGAGACCCTGCTTGAACAGGAGGGTTGGACTAGCTGGTCTCCAGAGATCCCTGCCAACTCCTGCCATGCTGTGATTCTCCACTGATGGAGATTTCACAGCCTTCATCTTAGCCTGTGCTATTCCCTTACCTTTATCACCAACTTGGATGTTTCTTGCTGTAACATAAACCTCTTGTCTTACACCCAGCAAAATCTTTTCAGGCTGTCATTTATGACTCCATTAGTCAGTAGGCTTCCTACAGAGGTGCTGGAGTGCAGTTGCTTAACACCAGTGTTGTAGCAGCTGTGTCACAAGATGAGTTCTGGAGGAGCACCTGGCATGGGGCTGTATGTCTCCATGGGGGGTTGTGTGGAAAAGGTTTTGGTGAAAGTGATGCTTAGGGGGATGGAGGATGCCAGGCTGACAATTTCACCAGGTGAGCTGAGTGGAAGATGTGATGGCCTTTGAAGACAAGAAATGCCCATCTTCATGTTTGTAGCTGATCTTCTATGAGGAGAGACTGAGGGAGCTGGGGTTGTTCAGGCTGGAGAGGAGAAGGTTCCCAGGTGACCTTATTTTGGCCTTTCAGTATCTTAAGGAGGCTACAAGAAGGCTGGGGAGGGACTTTTTAGGCTGTCAGGTAGTGACAGGACTTGGGGGGAAGGAACAAAGCTGGAAATGGGGAGATTCAGACTGGATGTTAGGAAGAAGTTCTTCCCCGTGAGGGTGGTGAGAGCCTGTCACAGGTTGCCCAGGGAGGTGGTGGAACCTTCATCTCTGGAGGTGTTCAAGGCCAGACTGGATGAGGCTGTGAGCAGCCTGCTCTAGTGTGAGGTGTCACTGCACATGACAGGGGGTTGGGACTGGATGATCCTTGTGGTGCCTTCCAACCCTGACTGATTCTGTGATTCTATGATTCAGGAAATTTATTTCAATAGGCCATAAGGAAAGCAAAGCAGCAGGTAAAGTGACAGAACATGAGCAGAGACTTCTCTACACTGAGGGTACCAGAGCCCTGGAGCAGGCTGCCCAGAGAGGTTGTGGAGTCTCCTTCCCTGGAGACTTTCCAAATCCACCTGGATGCACTCCTGTGCAAACTACCCTGGGTGGTGCTGCTTTGGCAGGGGGTTGGACCCTCTGATCTCTGGAGTCCCTTCCAACCTCTAAGGTTCTGTGATTCTGTGTGAAGCACAGAGGTGGAGTGGACAGTTGTGGCAGCAGTGTCAGGGAAGACTGAGAGCATAGTGGCTGCAGCAGTGAAGAAGGCATGGGGAGAGGCTGTGGTGGTCACAAGTGGCACACCTAGGAAAGGCCATGTAGGCAGAGGCAGCAGCTTCTAGAGGAGAAAAGAAAAATGGCCACTGCAGCCTGGGCCTAAACAACTGAGAGGCTAATGACATTATCATCAGGCAGAGGGCTCTGGGAAAGCAGGGCTAGTAGCTCCTTGGTAATGAGCTGATGCCAGCAGGACCTCTGTGAGGAGAGTGCACTGATGCAGGTGGAGATACAGGGCTGGAAGGAATAAAGGTATCCTGCAGACACCAATTTGTGAGCATTCAGGAAGAATATACGTATTGATTTGGAGCTCCAGTTCACAAATGTGAAGAGACACAGAAAGCTAAAAATCATTTCTTCTCTTATTTTCTCTTGCAAGAAAATCAGTTTGAGGTGTTAATGTTCTCTCTGCCAAGTATCCTGCATCCCCATCTTCTCTGACCTGATTTGGAGTACTGCTTGTTTGCCAGGCACGAGAAGCCTCTGTAGTTCTTCATCCACCAAACACACTAAGCTCAACCCTGACAGTGTGCAAATACTACTGTAAAACATAACATGATCTTTGGAGTGTTTGTTATTAGTGAGACTTGTTAGAGGGACTGCAACTGGAAAAATTCCCAGGTTTGAAAATTTCCCTTCCTCTTTTCCCTTCCCCTTTTCCCTTCCCTTCCCTTCCCTTCCCTTTTCCCTTCCCTTCCC
>VWZI01013880.1:396591-410010 GCA_013396835.1 Psilopogon haemacephalus | reverse complement strand
TTTTTTTTTTTTTTTCCCCCGCTCCTAAGAATAATTTATTATTTACACTTCTTATTATATATGTATTTTAGCTTCATTAGTCTGCAATGCTGGAAAAAATTATACCTTCAAGTCCTATTTATCAAATTAATGGTGCAATTTCATAGTGACACATTCCACATTCATTAAACCCAGTACAGTAAAACTGCATTTAAATTAGATTAGTGTGATGTAATAACGAGCCTGGTGCAGGGGCTGGTCCTCCAGCACTCAAAGAAACACCCAGATTGAGTTGAAAACAACTTCCAGATCATTCCTCAGGNACAAACAGCATCCTGCAGACCTGGCCTCAGCTTTGTGTGTCGCATTTGTTTTGGTGTAGAAAATAATAATAATAACAATAATAATAATAATAATAATAATAATTTTAAAATACTCATTTCTCTCCCCCTTGCTGGCTTCCTGCTCACAAATATCTAAGCGTCCACTCATGGGCACCTCAGCTCCAGGGGTATAAAGAACCACTGGAAAGAGTCCAGCCCAGGGCCATTGAGATGCTGAGGGCACTGAGCAGCTCTCACGTGAGGAAAGGCTGAGGGAGCTGGGGCTGGTTAGCCTGGGCAAGAGGAAGCTGAGGGGGGAATTTTGTCAGTGCTCCCAAAGAGCAAAGGGCTGGGTGCCAGGGAGATGGGGCCAGGCTCTTCTCAGTGGTCCCCAGTGACAGAACGAGAGCTAATGGGCAGCAAGTTGACCACAGGAAGTTCCACTTACACATGAGGAGGAACTTTACTGCAAGGGTGGCAGAGCAAGCTGCCAGGAGAGGTGATCGAGTCTCCATCTCTGGAGCCTTTCAAGGCCTGCCTGGATGTGTTCCTCTGTGATCAGATTTAGATGATCCTGCTCTGCAGGGGGATTTGAATCAGTGATCTTCAGAGGTCCCTTCCAACCCCTACTGTTCTGTGAGTCTGTGTAAGAGTGTGGGGCCCTGGGTGTCATTGTGGGAAACAAGGGACCGAGTCTTTGTGGGCATTGTGGTGGAGGAAAGTGATTGTGCTCTTGGATTCTGCTCTGCTGAGGCCACACCTCAAGTGTCGTGTTTGGTTTTGGACACTTCATTACAAGAGGGATGTGGAGGTGCTGGAGCCAGTGCAAAGAAGGGTAAGGAAGATGTAAAGGACCTGGAGAATCGACTTACTTCATCCCAGTGATGCTGAGTCCAGAGTGCAAGAGAGGCTGTAGCTGGGTGCCAAATTCACTGTCCATGAGGGACCTATAAAATCCTAAGCCTTCTGCCTCCTTGTAGCACACACAGTGCTTGCTTTGACCCTCCAGCTGTGGAACAAGCCAGGATCTCCTGTTACCTTGCCATCATGCCCTTGAACAACACATTTTAGTTCAGCACATTCTTTCTACCTTAACTTCCCTGGCTTGAGCTCATAAGTGAGTGCCCCTGGCAAGTAGCAGGCTGATGGAGGTTTCTGGTCACGGAGTAAAACATCAAATATCCCCATCCTGAAACTCCGAGCAGGTCAGTCTGGGGCTGCAATTCTCCTCTCTCCACATAGAATCACATATTGATGTGAGTTGGAAGGGACCTCTGAGTCCAACCTCCCTGCCAGACCAGAGTCACCTAAAGTGCAGGTCACACAGGAATGCGTCCAGAGGGGTCTTGAAAGCCTCCAGAGGAGACTCCACAGCCTCCCTGGGCAGCCTGCTCCAGGGCTCCAGCACCCTCACAGTAAAATGTTTTTCCTCATGTTGGGGTGAAACTTCCTGGGTTCCAGTTTGTATCCATTGCCCCATGTCCTATCACAGGGCACTGTTAAGGAGCCTGCCCCCTCCTTCTTGCCCCTCACCCTTCAGATAGTTGGAAACATTCATAAGATCTCCTCTCAGTCCTCTCTCCAGGCTAAACAGCCCCAAAGGTCTCAGCCTTTCCTCACCAGAGAGATGTTCCAGCTCCTTCAGCATCCTTGTAGCCTCTGTTGGATGCTCTCTGGGTTATTCCTGACCCTCTAGAACTGAGGAGCCCAAAACTGGACACTATACTCTGTGGTCTCACCAGAGCAGAGGGGGAGGAGGATCTCCCTGGGCTTGCTGGCCACACTCCTCTTAGTCCCCATGCCAACATTCTTCCCCCAGTTCCCTCAGCCCACCAGAGGAGTGCTCTCAGCAAGCTGAAGCTCAACCCCACACTGCTCCAATATCACATCAAAGAAGCAAATTAAATCAGAATAGCTCCTTAATAAAAAAAAATCTTTCTTCCCAGTATCCGGGGGGAGTTGTGTATTGTGTGTATCTGTCTTGCAGACTGCAAGCCTGCAGGGCAGTGGCTATCTTTATTTCTGAAACACAAACAATATTAAAACACCATTGGCACTTAATAAATCAGCAGAACTACAATTGTTACACAGACCTCTTGGTGAGCCAGCAGATACCTTAACAGGCTAACAAAAGAGTGTCCTCTGCCTTTGGGTGGGAGGGGTGAAGGCAGACTGAGCAGCCTGGAGTTTGGAAGGGGTCATTTGCTCACCCAGGAAACTCTGCACCATTGCAGACATCACTGCAGGAGCCTCCTCAGGCTTCTGACCCAGAGGTGTGGATACAATCTCGTTCTTCGTCTGGTATCTCCTGAGCTGAGGTGCAACGAAAAATGGGGAAGATTGATCTAAGACTCCTCAGAACCATAGAATTGTTGGATTATCAAATCATTTTGGTTGGAAAGAACCTCTAAGATCGAGTCCAACCCTTCTCTGACTGCCATGGCTGGGGCTAAATCATGTCCCTCAGCACCACATCTCTGAGGCTTTCAAGCACCTCCAGGGATTGGAATTCAGCCACCTCCCTGGACCACCTGTTTCAATCTTTGGGGGCCCTTTAAGTCAAGAAGTGTCCAACCTAAACCTCTCCTGGTGCAAACTGAGGCCATTTCTTCTCATTACTTGTTCCCAGGAAGAAGAGGCCAATCAGTTTAGTCTCTTCTAGGCAGACTGATAGCTGTGAGGATTTTGTGCTGGCAGAGCTGTGCCAATCACAGTGTGTACAATCCTGCCATGAAAAGTCTCTGTCCCATGGCCACTTCTGCTAAGACTGCACCTGAAGAGGTTACAGAAATGAGCTGGAGCTGAGCTATGCTGGTTTGAAATCGATGGCCAATAGGGTAGGAAAAGAAGAACCTTCTGTGTTGAGCTGGGTGTGCATTAATAGCAAGTTGAGTGCTGCATTTCTAAAGGACTAGATTAGCCCTTTAGAACCCCAAATGTCATTTACAGACCTAGGCCTAGAGCTACCCTTGCTAAAAAAACTTAAAAAATTTAAAAAAAAAATTAAAAGCTCAACAAACAAACAAACAAAAAACCACCAAAGCCCTTAAAATAATAAAGAGATGTTAAGAAATTTTCCTTTATGGATCTGCTAAGAGGGCAAGTTGAATGACTCTGCATAAATCCATGTATTGCTATAAACAATTAAGCCTGATTAAAAAGAAATCAGTTTTGCCTCTGGCCTGGTTGACCCCAAATTTCTAAGAGTTGCTTTTCCAGCCCTAAGGGCCTGAGCTGTGTGTCCTTTTGACTTCAGCTTCTCAGGCTGTCATCCCCAGGCATATCCTTGCTTCCACACTGCCCCCTCCTCTCCTTCCAGTGGATATCAGCTTATTTAAACAATTACAGCTTCATGCACCCAGAACCTTCTCTAGAAAGCAAGGGGCAAGAGGCAAACAAGTCAGGCTGAGCACTCAGAGACAGGGAGAGCAAACCAAATAAAATGGTTGCTAAACAAAACAATTAAAAATAATCATAGCAACAAATCAGACCTGAGCTGAGATTTGCATCTGCTCATCCATCTCAATTGGAGAGTTCTGCTCCTGTGCGGCATATGGTGCTGTGTGAGGCTATAAATACACTGCTCTCCCAGACCCATTTCTAATGGCATTTCCCATCAGTGAACAGGTGCTCCTGGCTGCTCCTGTGCCTCTGAGCACAGAAAACTTGAACAGGTCCCTCTGTGCATCTGCAGGAAGCAAATGCTTGCTTCCCTTTGAGCACCTACAGCAAGCAAAGGTTTATTTCAAAGAACCACAGAAACATTCAGGCTGGCAAAGCCCCTCAGGATCATCAAGCCCAACACATAGCCCTGCTCTACAAGCTGCACTCTAAACCATAGCCCCAAGCACCACATCCAAATGACCCTTAAATGCCTCCAGGGATGGGGACTCCACCATCTCCCAGGGCAGCCCATTCCAATGTCAATCTCTCTCTCGGTGCACAACTTCCTCCTAACATCCAGCCTGAACCTGCCCTGGCACAGCTTGAGGTTGTGTCCTCTTCTTCTATCCCTGGGTGCCTGGCAGCAGAGCCCAACCCCAGCTGGCCACAACCTGCCTTCACGGAGCTGCAGAGAGCAATGAGCTCTGCCCTGAGCCTCCTCTTCTGCAGGCTGCACACCCTCAGCTCCCTCAGCCTTTAAGGAGGGAGCTAAGTAGTAGCCTTTAAGTAAGGCTAAGGAAAAGAGGGTAGCCAATGTATTCCCACAAGAGAAGGGTTTTCCTTTGGAGAGAAACGGAGAAATTTGTTGAGAAGTCCTGGAAAGCCTGGCTGATAGGATGAGTTGGCAGAGGGGAGATTTAGACTGGAGACTGGGAAGAATTTTTTTTCCATTGAGGGTGGTGAGACACTGGCACAGGTTGCCCAGGGAGACGTGGATGCTCCCTCCCTGGAGGTGTTCAAGGTCCAGTTGGATGAGGCTTTGAGCAAGCTGTGCTGGTGGGAGGTGTCCCTACCCATGGCAAGGGGAACTGGGTGATCTTCAGGGTCCCTTCAAGGTCTCTTCCAACCCAAGCCATTCTATGAGAAGCTCTTGCAAAGGTGCTGTTTAACAAGGTCTCTGGGTTTTACCCATCCCAGTGGCTAATCTCTGTGTTGCTCTGCTGGAGGAAGCTGTGCCTGGTGCTGGAGCACTGTGCCAGCCTGCATCTGCTGCATCCTGGGGCCCTTCACACCCTCTCTGCCTTCATTTGAAGGGCTGGAGAGTGCTTAGTGCACTGGGGAGGAGAAGAGGGAAGCACTGTCAGTGGGAGCAGGTTGTGCATCTGGGGCTGAGCCAAGTGTTGCCTTACAAAGGCACTACCAAGCCATTGCCTTGGGTCAGGGGCAGAGCAGCTCAGGCTCCTCACAGCAGGTGACCACATTTACAAACCCATTGCACTGGTTCAGCTGCATCCAAAAGGTCAATATATTGTTTATATCACATCAGTGATGCTAGGGGGAATAACAACCTTCAGTAAATCCTATTATTTTCACAACTCTACTAATAACATGAGAAACTATAGATATAATAAAAGTTTATATCTATAGTTGCTCTGCAGACACCTCCTCTGGTATGGTATAAATATAATATATGAGGCTTGGTAGTGTAATACAGTTTTTATTTCAATTTTTTAGGGATGGCCATGCACACCCATAACTCATGAAAATAAAAAGTGTATTACACTGCCAACTGTTACATATTCCCTAGTAAAGCAAAAAATGGCAAGATAAATTTTATTCCCCTCCTCTCCCCACCCCACCCCCAGCAAAGTGTCCAGCTGATATGGTGATGATGGAGTGTTAGAATAAATATTATTTGTCCAAACACTTCCCATGCCACAACCATGTCTGTCCTGTCTGTCAGTCCTTTCTCTCTGTCAATTGGTCAATACTTTTGTTTTGTTTTGTTTTTTTCTTTTCTCACCCTCCCTGTTTGCTTTGGGTTTTATTTGATGCTGCTGTAGCTGCTGCTGTTCTCATTAGGAATCCATGGAAGGGATGTTGCCTCTTCCAGTGTCCTGGAAGAGCAGAACCAGCACCACTGGGAACTGAGAACTGTGCTTGGGCAGGATCCACCCTAGCCAAGAGCTGCCTGCATGCTGTGCTGCTGCTGTCCCAGCCCTGCTGCCCCCCTCAAAGCTTACTTGGGTGGCTCTGCTCTCTCGCCTCCAGCATCTTCTCCTTGGGATAAGGAGGGGTGTGTGTGACTTTTGACAAGCCAGCTCTGCACCAGAGTGCATGTGATGTCTGACTGGCTGCTCCTCCAGCCATGGGCAGTCCTGAGCCTCCCCTCAAGGCTGGGCCAGGACCCTGTCATGCCTAGGAAATCCCCATGAGTGACACTGGTGCCAGCCATCAATTTCTTCTGAGTAAATAACTGAAGTCAGACAAATGTTCCCCACATGTACTTAGCTGCTTCTGTGTTGGATGGGAAATAACTTGTCCCATGTTGGGTGTTCCTGAGGGTGTTGGTTGGTACCATGAAATTATTATTCCTCTTTAAAATCTCATACCTACTTCCATTTTCCTTTTCTTTTCTTTTTTCTTTTCTTTTCCCTTTCCTTTCCTCTCCTTTCCTCTACTTTCTGCCTCCCCCATCCCAATCCTCCCTTCCCTTTTTCCTTTCCTCTCTCTCTCTTCTCTCCACTCCTACACCACCCCCATCCCATGCCTGTGTAAAGGGATATCAGGAGACCTGGGATCAAAGACCAAGAGGCTCTGTGTCAGTGCCACATGAAAGAGAGAAATGTGAGCTTCCCTTCTCCACCAGCATCCCCAGTTCCCAGCCTGCATGGGAACCTGCCTGGAGCAGATTGGCATGTCTCTCCTGCACAATGTGAATCCACTGCCTCCTCACTTTGAGTCCCAACCTGGAGCTGGGATGAAAAAGAGGTTGTCCACACTCTCCAGGTGGAGGAAAAAGGACTCCTTAGCTCTGCAGAGATGCCGCACAGAGGCAGGTACCAATGCAGCCACCTGAGTGCAGGCTCCAGCTGCAGAGAGCAGAGCTCAGGCGAAGAGAGAGCAAAAGAGGGGATAATGCAGGGGCTGGTAGAGCCCAGCTGATGACATGGTTTGCATTACAGCCCCCACATGCTAATAGCAGAGCACTGGCAGGGGGGAGGGAGGTGCTTGAGGGCCAGCGAGCAGGGAATTCTGCCAGTGTGTCCCCATTGCAGGCACAACCTGCGCTAGACAAGGGCGCTGGGAGCTGCTGCGATGCTCAGTGCTCAGTGGCCCTCAAAATTTCTCATTTCTTACCTGTGGAGGAATGCTCTGCTGGCCGAGCAGTGCTTGCACACAGCCCCCTAAATGCTTCCCTTTCTTCTCCTTCAGGATGCCTGTCACATAGGTTCAAGGCTCCTCGATTGTCACCTTCCTCTCCGCAGGCTTTCCCTTCCCTTGCTCCTCATCTGGAGCGGCGAAAGGCTCTGGGGATGGAGTGATAAAAGAGCATCACTGGGGAGAGCTCTGCCTTGGAAACATGGGGCCAGAGACTGCACTCGGGCAGCACTTCCACTGATGAGAGAGGGCTATGCTTCACGACAAAACTCTGCTTGCCTAATTAAGGTCCTGCTTCGGCTGGAGTGCTTAATTTAAAGCAGATGACTCAGTGTTGCACTTTAAGTTGGGCACCTGCCTAAGTACTTGGCTGAAGAGAAGCCCAGGCCATGTATCTTCAAGTGAAACAGCAGTGGAACGCAGCAGCCACTCTAACCACTACATATAATTGACTGGAAAAAAATCAAATCACCCAAAAAGGTGCTGTGCTTTCCAGTGAGAAATAATAAATAAATGACCTGGAGATTGCCAGCACCACAGTATGCAGCACAGCAGAGCTCAGAATTCAGCTCTCCTTTGAATTCATGGGAAAGCAGGGACTTGGGAAACTGCTAAGTTAACCAAAAAATTATATATAGTTAAAGCCAACCAATCTATTTTTTTCCCCTCCCCTTCTGTTTGAGAGTCCCTGTTTTGCTATACAGAGGAATGGGATCTGAATTCTCTGACTCTTCAGCATCATAAAATCTGGAGTGCCTGCTCAGGGAGGTGTCAGGGAAGTGTTGGTTCCCATTGTAGTCTTGGGCTATATTTACACTGTGGCTCACAGAAATACTAAAGCAGTATGAGATATTGTAATTAACCTCTTCAATTTTCCCCTCAAGAAGAATCTGGTTCAATGAACTGTCACTCAGCTCTCCTGCTTCCTAGTAGGACAGGGGATCACATGGAACCAGAGAATTGTCAGGGCTGGAAGGGACCACAAGGATCATCCAGCTCCAAGCCTCCTTACACTAGAGCAGGCTGTCCAGAGCCACATCCAGCCTGGCCTTAAAAACTTCCCTGAAAGGGTTCTCAAAGACTGACACAGGCTGCCCAGGGAGGTGGTTGAATCCCCATCCCTGGATGTATTTTAAAGCTGCTTAGATATGGTGCTCAAGGATACGGTGTAGAAGTGGCCCTGCTACAGTTAGAGAATGGTTGGACTTGATGATCTTAGAGAGGTCTTTTCCAATTGCAGTGATTGTGTCATTCTTCAGCCCACTAGGAGCTCTGTGCAGATCAGCTGCACCATTGATTAGGGCTGTGAAGGTCAGGAGATAGGTCAGTGTGAGCTGCTGCCTGAATGCTGAGCAGCACAGGTTGAGCTCTTTGCTGGGTGCCAGCCCTGCACCTAGTCAGGAGCAAGGTCATTCCTCCTGGAGTGGCTGCAGAGGTACAAATGAGTGAGGATAGACAGAAGTGCAAGATCCTGCACCTGGGTAGGCACAAATCCAGGCTGGGTCATTCTGTGCATGGAGGAGTGCTGGTCACAATCTGTGATTCTGTGCCTCTGCCTTCTGAAAATATAAAATCAGGTATTCCTGGGTTTCAATTTCCATAAAACTAGGATGGCAAAGTCCCTTTCCTAGATCCTGGTTGGAAAGAAGAGCAGCTCTGCCAAAATCAGCAGGGTCACAAAGGTGCAAGTCTGGGCAAAGTGAGGAACCAGCCCAGCAGCAACACAACTCCTCCCTGAGCACCACACTTCATCCTCCAGCTCCAATAGTGAAAACACTGAGCTGTGCTGAAGCAGCAGGGGTCCTGAAACATCTTTATCATCTGGGATCACATCTTAATAGAAGGACTGACTGATGAACACTTCCCATTCTCCCATCTAAAAAGCTCACCTCCTCTTCCACTTCCTATCCTATATCCTCCCTGTGGCAAAGCAATAGCAATTACAGGAATATTAGGGAAGTAATTAATGCATTTTAGATGCCTTTTAATGAAATTCAGCAGCTGAAAAAAAGAGATAAGAGCCAATAAAGTGTAACCTGTTATCTCTGCATGAGGAGGAACTTTACTGTGAGGGTGGCAGAACACTGCAGCAGGCTGCCCAGGGACCTGGTGGAGTCTCCATCTCTGGAGACTTTCAAGGCCTGCCTGGATGTGTTCCTGTGCAATTTGCTTTGGTGATCCTCTTCTGGCCAGGGGGATTGGACTAGATAAGCTTCAAAGATCCCTTCCAATCTTTACCAGTCTGTGATTCTGTCCCCTCCCGTGCTTGGCATGCAGTCAAACCAGCTGGGCTTTCTGTACTCAGAGTCCCACTCTGTCTGAGCAACTGCAGTCCTCTGGGGAGTTGGCCAGTGATGCAGAGTGTAAGAGCAGCAGGCTGCTCTGAGAACAGAAAGCTCTTCAGCTGAAGGCCCCGGGAAGGCTTGGCACCTTGGGAGCAAAGCCAAACACCCAGCAGGACCAGCTCCTCTGTCCACACACAGCTTCAGGTCAGAGAGGTGCCCTGGAAAAGTCATCTCTGGGGAAGGACGAGCAGCAAGAGCTCCTCATGAGCAGCCACCACCCACAGAAGGAGATAAGGCACAGGGAGGACAGGAGAGTTTGTGAGCCACAGCAGAGCTCAGGGGCAGGAGCTGCCTGAGACAGGCATTTAGCCAGGCAGAGGAGTAGGAAGCAGAGGCTGATGGGGTGGAGCTGTGAGGGAGCACCTAGCAGAGGCCCAGTTTTAAACCTCCAGGCTTGCAAGGCATGAAAAAGCCACCCCAGTGCCACAGGAGTAAGTAAGAGGAGGAACTATCTCCTCCAGCCCCTGCCATGGGCAGGGACACCTCCCACTAACACCAGGTGGCTCAAAGCATCATTCAGCCTGGGTAAGACCAGGATGAAGTCTCCACAATACCTCTGGGCAATGCTTCCAGTGTCTCACCACCCTCAGAGTAAAGAACTTCTTCCTAATGTGCAATCTAAATCTACCCTACTCTGCTTTGAAACCAGTGCCCCTTGTCCTGTCCAGGGGAAGAAGGAGGTAGAAGCTCTGTCAATCAGTCAGGAAGATGTTCCCAGTATGAAGGAGAAGCCAATAACTGCAGGAGCTGTGCCACAGTGCAGACTCAGTGTGAAACTCAGCAAGTTGTGTCTGTGTGAAGCTCCTTCACCCCTGAAGCTGGTCTGAATCAAAGCTTACACCTGCAGTCCCAAATGTTTCCAAAGTTCATCTCTGAAGTCTGAATCAGCCAGGATGGTGACCAGCACTCCTCCTCCATGCAAAGTGCCCTGCCACTCCAGCTCACATGACTCTTCAAATTCCTTTGGACAGTTCCCCATTGCTTTCTCATGCTCATCCCTTTGTCACCCCAAGCCTTGCTACACAGCTGGTAGTAAGGAGATAGAAATGTCAACAACTGGCTCCTAGCTCCTTGATTTCCAGTGTCAAAAAGGACCCTGCACATCCCAGGATCCTCCTTGGGAAGCTTCAGCTGCTCTGCTTATCTTCTTCCTGAGAAACAGCTTCACACAAGAACAGCAAAGCCTTTTTCTTTGCCGTTGTAGATGCTGTCCTAGATAGACTCATTTCCTCCGCACATATCATGTGAGAGCTATGGTGGAGTTGGCCAAAATGATAAGCAGATGCTGCTCAGCCCTGGTGTCTGGCTCTGCATTGCTCTTACAGGGGTGCAGGGGAAGACTTCTTCCTTATCTGATGGCCACTGCTTGCTTCTGACATCTGAAGCACAAAGCAGTGGCATCATTCCCTTCCTGTGGGGAAGTGCCCTCACCCTCCAGACACAGGGCATGGCTTGGTGGGCAGTGCTCTGCAATACCCTGAGAGCTGCAGCTCCATGTCTGTAACTCTTGCATAATCCATGGAAACACAGAATAATTTGGGCTGGAAAATACCTTTAAATCATTGAGCCAAATCAAAATAGCTGAGGAATGGAAAAAGAGAGCTTGTAACAGAAAGGATGTTCAGGATAGAGACCTTGTTTCTGTCCACCAGCAGGCTGCTCTAAGGACTCCCCAGAGCCCTCTCTTCTCCAGGCTGAACAGCCCCAACTCTCCCAGCCTGTCCCCCACAGGGGAGCTTCTCCAGCCCTCTGAGCCTCTTCGTGACCTCTTCTGGACACTCTCCAGCAGCTTCATGTCCTTGTGCTGGGGCCTCCAGAGCTGGAGGCAGCGCTGCAGCTGTGGTCTGAGCAGAGCAGAGCAGAGCAGAGAGGCAGAATCCCCTCCCTGGGCTGCTCTGGCTGCAGCCAGCACACAGCTGCCTCTGGGCTCCCAGTGACCAGTGCTGGCTGCTGGGCACTTGGCACCAACTGACACCCCCAAGCCATTCTTCTCAGTGCTTCTCTCAAGCCATTCTCCAGCCAGCCTGGATTTGTACTTGGGGTTGCCCAGATCCAGGACCTTGCACTTGGCCTTACCGAACTTAAGGATGTTGTCATGGGCTGTCCTCTCAAGCCTGCCCAGGCCCTTCTGTCCCTCTGGCTGGTGCCTCTCCCCTCACCACTGGAAGCATGGTGTGCCCATGCTAACCTGGGCAGCTCTCCTTTGGGCTACATGCTGTCCTGAGAACAGCCTGACCCTGGGCATCTTGCATGGCTTCCTTTGCCATGCAGCAAGGCAGTCAGGGAGGAGGTGAGCCCCTTGCATGAGCTGCTCCCTCCTGGGCACAGCTATTCCCCTGAAGTGACACCACTTTGGCGTCTGAGGGGAAAAAAAGGACAGCACAGCACTTTTAAGCTGTCATGAGGGAAGAAAAGTTCCTTTCATTTTATGTTTTGTTATATGGCAGGGAAAAAAAAATCTGTCACTTTGCAGGATGCTCGCAACAAACAGCTTTAGAAACTGATTAAGTGCTTCAGCTTTACTTAGCTTTTAATCACTCAGCAGCTGTTTACTCCACAAGTCACAGGTACCCTTATGCTCCTCTTTGGTTGAGGTTGTCACTCATCTATCTGCCCTTCTAGCCCCTCACCCCCAGCTGGGTGTAAGGGCACATCCCTCTGCCCAGGGATATGTTCCCCTGCCCAGAGGCATGTCCATTTGTGGATCAAACCCAGGCATGGAAATCAGATAAGTTACAAATGTGATTAGATGCAAATGGTGGGAATCAGAAGCTACCTCTGGAGGTCATTGAGTCTAATATTTCTGCCAAAGCAGGCCACGCAGGCATGTGGCCAGGTGAGCTTTGAAAGCCATCAGAGAAGGAGACTCCACAACCTCTCTGGGTAGCCTGGTTGAGGGCTCCAACACTCTCACAGTAAGGAAACTTTTCCACATGTTGAGAGCACCTATTGCCAGCTCAGAAATCAGAGTAAGTGTACCCCAGACCTAGCCATGGATTCCTGGAGCTTCAGCTCCAAGGCTGATCTCTTCTGTCATGAAAGAGGGCATGGGCAGGTAGGAGTGTGGAGCTAGCTTTTCAAACCTGACAACCATGCTCAACCTGTACTGTGCCTGCTTAGCTCAGTGCAAGTTGCTCTTTCAAGGTCTGCCAAAACCATGGGGCTGGTGAAGATTCAGGCTTTGCAGGAGCTACCAGGGGCAACAAATCTCTGCAGAGCCAGCAGGGTCTTCTTGTAGTGTAGTAAGCCTTCCTGCAGCAGCCTGGGGCTCCTGGCCTGCACTCTTGCATCTGCAAATGTCTCTCTGAACACAGGATTCACAAATGTGTTCCAGCAATAATGTGACTTTGTCAATAGGCTCTGCCCTCTTTTCTCCTGTGGGAGAACAACCCAGTGAGCCACCACTGTTCATGGTGCATGAAGGGAGGCTGCCAGGAGAAAGGAGACTCCCTTGTACAAGTTGTCCCATGACAAAGCCAAGGGGTGATGGGGAGGAGTTACTGCTGGACACTGCAGAAGGGAATGTTTGCTCCTGGGAACAGTCAGAGGCTGGAACCATCTCCCAAGGGGAGCAGTGGAGTCCCCTGCATGGGGCAGTCTGAAGGCTGAGGCTGGCAGGGTGCTGGGCCAGCTCAGTTCAGCTCTGCTGTGAGCTAGAGGGGTTGGAGCAGATGGTCCTTGGGGTCCCTTCCAGCCTGGCATCCTGCAATCCTGCGAATGGTTTATCTCCCTCTCTATCACATTCTGAGGAATGCCTTGGCCTTAAAAACACACCAGAACCCCCAAAAGGGAAGGAAATCCCAAGGGCTGATCACTTTAGAGAAGGAAAGGCATCCAAGCAGGTGCTAATATCCCACAGGGGAAGCTTTCAAACCAGCGCAAGGCATCGCAGTTATTAATAGCGGCCTGCAAGGAGCTGCTTTGCCAATATTTTAAAATGCAGAATAAAGGATCTGCAGATTTTTAGGGTATTTAATTTTCCCCCCCTCTTTTTATTGGGGAAAAAA
>VWZI01013880.1:374510-395060 GCA_013396835.1 Psilopogon haemacephalus | reverse complement strand
TTCCCTCCTTCCCTTCCTCTCTCCTTCCCTTCCTCCCTTCCTTTTCCTAGGGCTTTCACAAGAAATGTCTCAATTTTCAGTGAGTACTTTCCACATCATTTCTGAAGCCTTTGAAATCCCTGTCTGGTGCCTTAAAACAGAATCTCTGATATATAATTTTTTTTTTCCTCCAGTTATGCCAAATATAGCAAGGAAATGCATGGGAGTGGAGTGCACTCAGATTTAAAGCTCTGCAAAACAAAATGAAACCAAAAAATATTACCCAGCTGACTTCAGCCAGTGGAAGTTCCCCAGCAAAGATCTACAGCACCAAAATCCTGCACAAATGCCTTTTAAATGTTTCACATTTTCTAGAATTAGGCTGTCACTTTTGCAAATGTGCTGTGAAATTTTAGCAGCAATTACTACTAAGCAAAACGTTTCGAGGGGAAGAATTCTGGGGGGAAAAAAATAAAAAAGAACAAATATTTAAATAAATAAATAAATAGAAATCTGGCAACTCTCACTTGGAAGTCAAAACTCTCCTGAAGTGGAAACAAAGCCTGATCCTGTGTAGGGCAAGCCATGTGGTGCAGATCGTGAGGTCTCCCTGTGGGGGCTGACCTGTGTGACCCTGCAAAGACCACTGACTTCTTCCTGCTTCCTGAGCCATAGCAACACAGAAACCTTTCGGTTGGAAAAGAGCTTTGAGATGATTGAGTCCAACCACTCTCTGGCTGTACTGCTGCTGGGGCTAAGCCATGGCCCTCAGCACTTCATCTCTGCCTCTCTGAAACATCTCCAGGCATGGGGATTCAACCACCTCCCTGGGCAGCCTCTGCCAGGCTTTTAGAACCCCTTCATAGAATCACAGAATGGTTTAGGTTGGAAGGGACCTCAAAGCTCAGCCAGGTCCAACCCCCCTGTGCCATAAGCAGGGACACCTCCCACTAGAACAGGTCGCTCGAGGCCTCATCCAGCCTGGTCCTCAACACCTCCAGGGATGTTGTGGAGCAGAGAAGCACTGATTGGGATCTTCCATCTGTGCTTCTGTGCTCCACAACCTCCTTGGGCAGCCTGTGTCAATGCCTGACCACTTCCGCAGCAAACAAATTGTTCCAAAGTAATTTAGACAAGAAAAGCTTTTAGTTTTAACACAAATCCCAGGAAATAATCCCTGCCTCGACAGCAAACATCCTCATCCTTACATTTTTAAACTAGAGGAGAGTAGATTGAGGTTGGACATAAGGAAGAAGTTCTTTACTATGAGGGTGGTAGAACCCTGGAACAGGTTGACCAGGGAAGTGGTGGAGGTCCCAGTCCCTGGAGACATTCAAGGTCAGGTTTGATGGGGCTCTGAGCAATCTGATCTAGTTGGAGATGTCCTTGCTTGCTGCAGGGAAGTTGGACTGGATGAATTCTGCAGGTCCCTTCCGACCCAGTGCATTCTCTGATTCCATGATCCCATCGATAGATGAAAGCTTTCTAAACAAACGTTTCCTCCTGCTGGCTCCAAAACAGTGCTGGCACTTCTGGCTTAGACTTGGTGGCACAAACTATGACCAGCAGCAGCAGACACTGGGAAATGAAAAGAATCCTGCACGAGCAGCACAGGAGAGAGCCGAACATCTTCCCTGCAAAAAGCCAGCTCCAATCTGCACAGGGCCCGTGGTAAATTACCCACCTGCTTTCACTTACTTAACATTAAAAAGCACTTACACATCATTACACTTTTGTATCATATTAGTGAAAATGAACCTGAGGTAAACACTGCTGAGGTGGGAGAAGGCTGCGTGTGTCCCGCAGTGATGGGCTCAGCAATGGCAGTGATGGATGCGTCCTGCTCCTTCTGACCCCACATCACCCCCAGAACGGCCAACTGGCACTGCAGAGACCTGCTGGGCCAAAATGGGCCTGGGTCCTGCTTATTGAGACCATTGTCACACAGCAGGATCACCAGCTTGTGAAGAGGTCCTACCCTGAGTGGTGTCCTGGGGACTTGCAGGGTTGTGTGCACTTGATCAAGAAGGACCTGCTCTAGGGGGAGGTGAACATGGTGGAACTGGATGAGCTTTAAGGTCCCTTCCAACCTAAACCATTCTGTGATTCTATGATATTTAGCTGCTGGATTGTGCCCAGAGAAGGGAAACAAAGGTGGGGAAGGCTCTGGAGAACAGAGCTGGGGAGGAGCAGCTGAGGGAACTGGAGGAGCTTAGTGTGGAGGAGAGGAGGCTGAGGGGCACGATGGCAGCAGGTTCCAAGTTAAATTAAGCCACACCACCCACTTCTCAATAAACCCCAGCAAATTTCTCCTCTGCAGATTGTTCACTGAGCTCTTCCACCTCCATATCCTTGTAGGAATCCTCACCTTGGCTCTGCAGGCCTCTGGAGACAGCCGAGGGGCCAGAAGCAAGATGAAAGCCAAGCAGAGGCTGATGCCAAGAGGCAGCACAGCTCCCTGGGCACCACAGGGCACCTCCCGGCAAGGGCTCAGGAAGGTTCAGGCTAATCTTCAAGGGGAAAAAAAAAAACACAAACTATCTGCAAAAGGGAGAAGAGATAATAACACTTGTGGCTGTACAAGCGAAGATAACAGCAAAAATAATCAAATCTCATGCTCCTGGGAGGAAACTAATTGCACACAGGGGTCAGGCAGACATTTCCATCCACTGCAGAGCGCCGCACAGTTGGCTGCTGCGCTGTTATTGTGAAGGAGGCAAGTGGAAGGAGGAAGGCAGAGCTTGCTTGGGTTGTTGTTTTCTCCCCCCGAAGAGACGGAGGGAAAGGCAAGAGTGGCTCCTGCTTGCCCTTAAGCATCGAGAGCTGGCTAGAGTCAGAGGCACGGATGGCTGCAGTATGGCAGCAGGGATGTGTCCAATGGCTTGGGGAGGTGGGATGCAGCTCTCCACGCACACACATCTGCGATCCCTCACTTGCGAATGTTCCTCCAGATGGTAATCAAGAAGGTGGTTTTATAACCCACATTAAGAGGACTGTCTGCTGACAAGTTATGTGTTTTCTTCCCTCGAGTACATGCTGTTAAGATGGATAAGTGCAAATGGTTGAAATTTGGTTGTTAACTCTGAATAATAATAATACTTTGCATTTCTATTGCATCTTCCATCCTAGGATCTCCAAGCACTTGGAAAACACTAATTAACTGAGCCTTACTGCACTGCTGTGAAGCAGGTAATTATTATTACCTTTTTTTATTTTGGGGGGTGGAGGGGGAAGAAGCTTTGTCATAGTTGAAAGACTTTTCATGGGACACCAAAGAACCAACATTTGTCAAGAAAGGATGAGGACTTCTCAAAGTCAGGACAACAAGGCTGGGGAGGGGCCTGGAGCACAGCCCTGTGAGGAGAGGCTGAGGGAGCTGGGGGTGTGCAGCCTGCAGAAGAGGAGGCTCAGGGCAGAGCTCATTGCTCTCTGCAGCTACCTGAAGGGAGGTTGTGGCCAGCTGGGGTTGGGCTCTGCTGTCAGGCACCCAGGGACAGAAGAAGAGGACACAGCCTCAAGCTGTGCCAGGGCAGGTTCAGGCTGGACGTTAGGATGAAGTTCTTCCCATAAATAGTGATTGGCATTGGAATGGGCTGCCCAGGCAGGTGGTGGAGTCCCCATCCCTGGAAGTGTTTAAGAGGAGGCTGCATGAGGTGCTTGGTGCCATGGGAATTTGGGTTTGCTTGTTTGGGTTTTTGCTTGTTTGGCTTTTTTTTGTTTATTTGTTTGTTGGGTTTTGGTTGGTTGGGTTTTGGTTGTTTTGGATTGGGTTGGGTTATTTCCCAGTGAATAAAGGAGGCCAAGTTTCACAGAACTTCAGATTTTGAAAAACCTCCTTTGTTTGGTTGCTTGGTTGGTTTGTGGCTTCTTTTGTTTTTGGGTTTTTTTTGGGTTTTTCTTTTTCTGTTTTGGTTTGGAGGTGGGTTTTGTTGGGGTTTTGTTTGTTTGTTGATTTTTTTGTTTGTTTGGGTTTTGGTGGGGTTTTTTGTTTGCTTGATTGGGTTTTTGGGGTTTTTTTGTTTCTGGAACTGAAACACTAAAGAGAAACTATAGACCTTGCACTTTTCTTTTTCTTGCTGAACAGCCAGGAAAAAAGAACAATTATCAGACAAGAATAAAAACAGGCCATGGAAAGCTGAGCTAGTCAGAGGAATAGTTTGATGATTGCAATTAAGTGATAATAAGGACATGGTACCAATCCATGTCAGCCTCAGTGCAAATTCCCATTCTTTTTGGAGTTCATTGCTCTCTTGCCTCAACCCCTGGGAAAAAAAAAAAAAAAGGAAAGACCAAAAAGAAGAGGCAAACTGTTAGTGAGGACTGCAAGGCTTGGATTTACCCTGCCTTTCCAGGGGCTTTTCTCTGTCTGCAAGAAGCTTCTCAGTGTGCTGCTGGAGGCTGAGACTTCACAGACAATAGGCTCAGACGCTGGCAGAGGTGAGCAGAGGGAGAGCACCACCAAGTTTTGCTGCCGATTTTTGCCCCCTGAACAATATCAGGTATTTGATTCGCATTTCAGGGCCACAATCCACTCTTAAATTAGAGGAAGGTGCTGCGGTCCCATCAAAAGGTGGAAGACAAATTCTGCTAATCCTTCTGAGAGCGAGGCAGTGGTGATGGGGGGTAAGGAATGGCGTCTGGGTGGGCGATATTGCCTCTTCATTTCCTCGGCTTAGCTGCTGATTGTCACTCCTGTGCCGTTGAGATGCCCATAAGCTTCCAGGGAGACTCAGCCAAGGTAGAGCAGCTTAATTATGTAGGCTGCTATTTACTAGGTTTCAGCTGAATCCATCAAACTAACTTTGCTTTAACCCGAGCCAGATCTGATTATGAAGCCACTTTATTGACTGCTCTCTCCTTTGATTCGGGTAGGGATATTTAGCTACCTGAAAAGCAGCCCTCCTTACCAGACAATTTATATTTTAAAAAAAGCACCATCACACAGCACACCTAATTTAAAACAAAACAAAAAAAAAAAATATATATATATATATATATATATATATATATATATATATAAACAACCCAAACAACACAGCAAACAGCCAACCAGCACCACCAAAAAGCCCTTTGAATCTAGAATAATGGCTACCTGTAAGGCAGCAGCTCACTTGAGAGGTTTTGCTCAAGTAACTTATAACTATCAGCAGAACCCCCCCAGGGAATGGCTGCTGTTTTTGCAGGAGCCGTTTGCAGTGGAATAAACAGACAAGTGCTCTATACATCATTTTAAGTAAGACAAATAAAGTTCTGCTTCCTCCTTACAACGATGTCATTGTCACTTATATAAGAATAATTCGGTGTGACTTTTTATGAATCTTTCCCCTGTGCAGGAGCACAATGGCCTAATTTCCTGCGCTGCCTCTTATAAATAAACGTCCTTCTTCAGCAATCTATGGCCCAGCTCAAATGATCTCGCTGGCACCACAGTGGGCTGCAAATGCTGAAGGGTGTTTGAGCATCAGCAACGCCACCACCATCACCACCACCGCCTCAGCAGAGGGTCTGTCTGTAGCTGTTCAGTCCCTTGTGGCTCAGGAAAAGATGATAGGAAGGCCTGAGAAAGACACTCCTCAGAATCAGGGATCTGGTTTGGTTAGAAGTGATCTTGAAGACCACTGAGTCCAACCATCAACCCAACCATGGCCACTAAATCATGTCCCAGAGCACCATGGCCACAGGTTTCTCACGCAGCTCCAGGGATGGGGACTTCACCACCTCCCTGGGCAGCCTCTTCCAATCCCTGGCCACTCTTACCACTAAGAAATGTTTCTTAATCTCCAACCTTAGCCTTCCCTGGCACAATTTCAGGACATTTCCTCTCCTTCTATCACTGAAGGAGAAAAGGCCAACTCCCACCTCATATAGGAGGTTCCTTGTGAACCTGAGGAAGAATTTTCTCACTGTGAGGGTGACAGAGCACTGGAATAGGCTGCCCAGTCTCCCAGATGGAGCCTCCATCTCTGGAGATATTAAAAAAGCACCTGGAAACAGTCCTGTGTGATCTGATCTGATTCTGTGATTCACTGCAACCTCCTCTCGGGGAGCTGTAGAGAGCAATGAGGTCTCCCTCAGCCTCCTCTTCTCCACACTACACACCCCCAGCTCCTTCAGCTGCTCCTCCCAAGCCTCTTCCCCAGACCCTTCCCCAACTCTGGGCACGCTCCAGCCCCTCAATGCTCTTCTTGGAGTGAGGGCTCCTTTCTTCATGGATTTCCATTAGAACCCCTGGTGTCTCTGGGAGATGGTTGAATTCATTCTCGATTCTCAAAGAAGGAACTTGCATGGTGACTGCAACTGTGGAGGAGGAAAAAGCACAACCCCCTGTGACCCCCCACTACTATTGCCACAAAGAAGCTCCCAGATGGCAAAAAACACCTTAAAAATTTAATAAAAAATAGCTAGAGTGTTATTCAAAATGTAATTTTAACACATTGTGAAGGGCTTTTAAGGGGAAATCTGTGTGGGGAGGGCTCTTATCTCTCCAAGGCTCCAGCTAATGTAGCTGGCTGCCCAGGGGAATGCCAGAGGGAGAGAAAATGGGAGAAATGCTATGCAAAGGGTGGGAACATTATTTTATAACTTAAAAAAAAAATAAAATATTTGTTTTCCCCAGAGTGTTTCAGGTTGGTTTGCTCTCCTGGCTGCGTTTGATCTGCCAATAGCAGAGCTCATCTCTGCAGTGACTGTGCAGCTCTCACTGATATTCCCTGCCTGCCATGAGCAGGGGGATTTCATTTCATACATCATTGCCAGTGAATACTCCCAGCACAAAGCACTGAAGAAATCCCTCTCATATACACATGCAGAGGCTCTCCTCTCTCTGTGCACTCATACATGTGTATGTGTCCACATGAGTCAAATCACACTTGGCAGAGAGATTCCTTCTTACTTCTGGTTAAATCCCTGTGATAAATTGTATGATCCTGTGTCTTTCCGTGCCCACCTGCACTCCCCTGCCTGCTAATCACTGTGCCTGGATGTCTTCTGAACCTCAGACAGTACCTTCCAAAATGTTGCCATTAAAACTACAAAAAAAAAAAAAAAAAAGGTAAAGCATGAAGAAGGAAACAGCAGAGTAACATTTCTTTTAGTACTTCTTCTGTGGCAGCTGCCTCCTTCCTCCTCACTTCCTTCAAAAGCTAAATACAACCAAGCCAGTTCCCAAGACTGCTATGTCCTAGGCTACTTTCCCAGCAGCATGGGCAGCAGGTGGAGGGAGGAGATTCTCCTTCTCTGCTCTGCTCAGAGCCCACCTAGAGTCCTCTTTCAGCTCTGGAACCTGCAAAACAAGGACATGGAACTGTTAGAGCAGGTCCAGAGGAGTCCATGAAGATGACCCAGAGGTTGAAGCATCTCTGCTGTGCAAACAGGCTGGGAGAGCTGAGGATGTTCAGCCTGGAGAGGAGAAGGTTCAAGGGAGACCTTAGAGCAGCCTTCCAGTACCTGAAGGGGATGCAGGAGAGCTGAGGAGGGACTTTGGACAAAGACATGGACTGATAGGATGAGAGGTGATGGCTTCAGACTGGAAGAAACTGGATTCAGATGAGGCATCAGGAAGCAATTCTTGCCCATGAGGGTGGTGAGGCACTGGCACAGGTTGCCCACAGCAGCTGTGAAGGCTCCAAGCCATAGAACCATAGAATTGTCTGGGCTGAAAGGGACCTCAAGGATCATTTCGTTCCAACCAATCATTTAGTTCCACAGGCAGGGACACCTCACACTAGATCAGGTTGCTCAGAGCCTGGACTTAAAAGACTTAAAAACCTCCAGGGATGGGGCTTCTACCTCCTCCCTGGGCAACCTGTCCTGGCCAGCCCTCTCCTGCCAGCAGCTGCCAAGTTTCCTCACACTGTGGGTAGCCAAGGGGCATGGCACGTGTGCTGCTGCTCTCCACTACTTCCAGAGGTGGCTTATTGCTTCAGCAGAGTTGGCAGGGCTCAATCTGATCCCTCTACCATGTGTGGCTGTGCTGCTTCCCCCTCAAGGGAAGTTTCAGCTGCTCTCACCCATGTCTTAAGGAGATGGCCTCTCTTCAGGCAGCCTGCTCTAATACCCAGCTTGGCTGTCCTTAAGGACAGAAAAATCAGGGTATATAACCTAAACCTTTTATTCTTCTGTTTGAGGCTGCCGCTCCTTGTTCTACCTTCTTGTACTACTGTGAGGAATTCCCTCACTTCATTAAACTCACTTCTACATCATGGTAATGTCCCCAGTGAGTGATCTCTGTATAAATTCAGATCCTCTGATATTTGCCCATGTGTTTTATATTCTGATCTCTGCATCACTTTGGTGGTTAATCTCTGTATGTCCTCCAGTGCAGTATCTCCATGCTGGAAGGACCCTAAAGTGTTGTGAGTGCTGCAGTCCTACATGGTTGCCACATTGCTCTTCTATTGTGATGTGAGAAGTCCTTTCCATTGCACGCAGAAGCATTGCTGCTGTAATAATCTTGGGTTACAGCACACATATCACTTTCATAGAGAGGCCAGAACAGCAGTCACATGCTGGTTCCTAGTTGGCTGCTCTTTGGCTCTGTCTCTATCATTTATTGACACTCCCAGAGTATTGTACTTGTTGAAATGCCCTTTCAAAGTCCCTGTGGACATAATCTTGATGTATTTTATGAGTTATCTCTTTTTGCTCACTGGACTTGTAAGGAAAATAATAGACTTCATTTTGGTTGGAAAAGCCCTCTAAGATCATCCAGTCCAACCATAAACCCAACACCATCATGGCCACTAAACCATGTCCCAGAGTGCCATGGCCACACATTTCACATCACACAGAATCACAGAAACATCCAAAGCCCCTCAGGATCACCAAGCCCAACTTAGGACCCTATTCTACAAGATTCACCTTAAACCATAGCCCCAAGCACCACATCCAAACCACCCTGAAACACAGCCAGGGGTTTGGAGCTCGAGCAGTCTGTGCACCCTTGCCCACACTACTGCTTGCAATGACATCAGGTGTAAGTCTGAATTGCACTGCACTTGCTGTGGTGAGGCTTTAGCCATGGCTACAGTAAGATTTGCTTTATTATGCAAAACTGCCCAATTTTGGTCACTGGTTGTTTGTACAGTGACCAAAATGTCCTGTGACAGTCCCTGGCACAGGCCAAGCTGGATGAGGCTCCGAGCATCCTGCTGTAGTGTGAGGTGTCCCTGCCCATGGCAGGGGGATTGGAACTGGATGATCCTTGAGATCCCTTCCAGCCCTGACAGTTCTATGGTTCCATAAAATAAGTCTCCTGTCAGCTGTTGTGGTTCAGTACAGAAAACAAGAACAATTCATACTCCCAGCCCTAGATGCACAAAAATCAGAGGACTTTAGGAAGGAAGGTGTAGAGTGTAGATCACACACACACATTTTCTCATGCCTGCTTTATGCTGTCCACAGGGCAGGACCATATGTTCTACATTAGAGAGGCAGTAACTGTGCTTCTGAAAAAAAACACAGCATCCCATATCCCATATTCAATTAAAAATATGTGCTGTGCATGCCTGCTTGCCATAGGCAATGTCTTCTAACAGCTGGCTGAGACAGGGGCACTGGGATTGTTTAGTCTGGAGAGAAGGAGGCTAAGGAGAGACCTCATTGCTCTCTACAGCTCCCTGAGTGGAGGCTGCAGTGAGGTGGGGATTGGGCTCTGCTCCCTGGTATCAGGTGATAAAATGAGAGGAAATGGCCTGAAATTGTGCCAGAGGAGGGTCAGTTTGAAGATCAGAAAAAAAATGTCTTTGCTGCAAGAGTGGTCAGGGATTGGAAGAAGTTGCCTGGGGAGGTGGTGGAGTCACCGTGTCTGGAGCAGTTCAAGAAATGTGTGGCCATGGCACTGTGGGAGATGGTTTAGTGGCCATGGTGGTGCTGGGCTGATGGTTGGACTGGATGATATTAGAGGGATTTTGAAATTGAAAGCGTTCTATGAAGAGCTGAAGAACTGAAGATCTGAAGGGAAGGGTAGAAATTCCTTTAGAGCATCTGCAAGTGACAAGACACAGCCTTCAGCAGCCTGGCTGGGCAGGCTGTGTGAGCAGTGCCTGCCCACAGCCTCATTAGGGCATGTTCTGCTGACACTTGTTTGACAGCTGGCTGCTGTGTGCAAGACAGAGTCAAAGAAGTGCTCCTAGGGTGGAAAGGTGGAAGCTGTGAGGAGAAGAGGAGGCAGAAAGAGAAGGCTTTTCTTCTTAACAAAGTGGATGGAAGAGCGAGCTGGCAAAGGCTGTAAAGTTGAGCAGCTCCCATTTCTGGGCTGGGATGCTGCCATGCCCAGCCTCTCATTCCATGTTTGCTGGAGCTCAGGGGCACGTCACACACTTGTGAGAACTTTACCAGAGTGTTGATGTAATAATGTGTCAGTAACCGAGTGATTTGTTTTTCCTCTGGACATTGATTGAAGAAATTCTTATTACGTTTTATAGCTTGCTTGGCCTTGGTGTGAGAGTCAAGGCATAAATTGGGCCATAAATTGGCCGGTGTCAGAATCTGCATTGAAGTGACATCAAATCCGTGTCATCATGTTGGTGCTTCAGCTAACAGCAGGAACCCAACGCCGCCTGTCAACTTGATCAAACGCTAGACCGCCTCACAGCTTTGCCACGTGGCACAGCTGAACAGTTAGAGTGAAAGGCTGTGGAGGTATCTCCTGCCATGATCCCGGAGAATGCTGCAGTAAGAAAATAAATTTTGTTTGCAGGGTGAATTGATTTGCTTCAGCTTATTGCAGAGTAACAATCTCCACTGCGAGCGGCGCAGGTATATGCATATAAATAAAAATTGACACCAGAGAAATATATGGATACACTGAGAGGAGAAGAGAGCATACATAACTGAGATATATTTATCCCACAAGCAAGGCAAGACTTGATAATTCATGAGTGGCAAAGATGCAGTTGAGTTATGGAGATCTTCCCTCTGGAGTCAAATAAATATCTCGTCTGGACTCAGCCCATTATATAGCATGATTAATAGAAGGGAAGGCTTCCAGTAGGCTGGGCTCCTTGTGAAACATTTAGAGGCTGTATTCTGCTCCTAATTTACAAACTCTCAAACATCCTCCTGGTGGTTTGGATCTGGAAAGCTGCATTTTGGTCATAATGATTTCTTTAGGGCAGGGCAAGTTCCTATTTATGACCCTTCAATGAGAAACCAAAATCGTTTTAGTTAGAAGAAGTTGGACTTTGTGTAATGGCAGGTTAGTGCCCTCAGCCTTCATCAGGAAGCTGCAGCAGAACTTAGTGGCCACCTGAAACCTGTAGCACACCGCGAGGCGCCTGCTGGGTTAGTTGATTAGGTGAGCAGCTACGTGGGGAGGGGTTTTAAATAATGAGCTACATGGCTAGTTAATTAGATGAGCAGCTACATGTCTAGATGATTAGTTTAGCAGCTACATGACTAGTTGACTAGATGAGCTGCATGGTTAGTTAATTAGATGAGCAGCTACATGACTAGTTGACTAGATGAGCTGCATGCCTAGTTAACTGAATGAGCAGCTCTGTGTCTAGATGATTAGATGAGCAGCTCCATGACTAGTTAATTACGTGAGCTAGCTACACAACTAGTTAATTAGATGAGCTCCATGACCAGTTGCTGTTTAGATGAGCAGCTGCATCACCTGTGGTGTAAGCCAGCATTTGTCCATCCCCTTCAGCCCCACCATGAGGACTGGCCAACTGCCTACCGTTTGGCTGTGTGCTCAGCAGCACCCCAAGCTGTCAGCTCCTTTCTTGCTGGACATCACAGACACCGCAGGCAGGAGCCTCACCATCACAGCTGGATCACCACCAGACACCAGGCTTCTCCTTCACGCCTCACACAGGCTCTGAGTGGAGACAGGCAGTGGCCAAACGTGGAGAACCAAGGCAGGGGAGGTGGCCTGGTGTTGGTTTATGACTCTCTCTCTAAGTCAATATCTTTTTCTTGCTTAGCTTTCAGCTTTTCCATACCATGTAAATGTCAGCACTGTGAGCTACTTGCTTGTAACTGTAATAGAAAACTCCTGGTAATGTGCCTGTCCAACAGCCCTAAATCATGAGACCTTCCTGTGGGCCAAAACTACCTCACAAAACTGCCAAAACCTTAGGTTTCTTCCATTGCCAACACCAACAATGCCCCGAGGTTCTTTTAGCATAAAATTGGTAACATACAGAAAACTGAAAATGTTGAGACAGCATTGAGGAGTAATTTTATTAACTCAAGAGAGTTGTATGACTGTCAGAAAGAGAAAAGAGCCAGACCTACAGAAATCCATGTGGAAATAAAAAACAAAGGGATAATGGCATGCACTGCAGAACTGGTTTCTGTTCACTTGGTTCATTAGAAAAAGCTCATTTTTTTTTAATTGAAGTCTGCCAGAACAGGGAAGAACATCCCAGAACTTTCCTCACCAGAGAACTGGACCTTGCCTGCAGGTTTGGGGAGGGCAGAGTGAACAATAATGCCACATGCACAGCTGAAATATGCCACACAGTGAACTGCTGAGGGGGGAAATGCAAGTGGATATTTATGCTCCTTGAAGTTTTGTGTGACACCTTAGGAGTGAGGGACTTGTTTGTCATCTCTTTGACGAGTCAGAAGGAATTCCAGAGCAGAGAGGCACCTTGAATCCACTGTAAATCCTCTGCCTTGTTATCTTCCAGGGATCTGCAGGGCTGCAGCAGAGGAGATGTTAGCTTTGTTTTACTGTTTGCACAGCTGCAGGAATTCTGCCTGTGCCCACAAACCTACCTCTGTCGCAGGGTCTTCAGGGCTGCTGTTCCAAAGCTCAGCTTGGGGCAGGAAAGCGAAAACACAAAACACAAAAAGTGACTCCTGCAAGCTGTTAATAAGAGCTTCTTGCTCCTTGTGCCTTGCTGATAACTGGTTAAAAACTTTGCTCTAAGAGGGAGACTCTGAAAAAAACAGCTCCAGCTTTTGGTGCCTGGCTCCCCTGCTGTGCTCCCCTCCTCTCCCTTCCTAAGCACATTCTGAATTGGTTTGGACGTGCAAGTTGCTCTACAGGACTCCTTTGAGCAGGAACAGCATCATGCAGATTAGAACAATCCAGCTGTTCCACATCATCTCCTCTTACTCTTTTGCACCTGTAGCAGAGAAATCTATTGAAAACCTCTAGTTTTGAGCAGCTTGCACTGAAAAAGAAATGGAAGAAGCAGACTAAATGCTGGTAGCTCTTTCTATTACTTGTTTTAAAATCCATATCACCAAAGAAAGCAGTTGCCTCTACTTATTGCTTCCCTAAGTTAACTATGACTTAGAGATGAGTAACCCTGGTCAGAATTCAATCACAAGACTCACTGAGATAATGTCTCTGGTTTTTGTTCAAGGCTTAAACACTGGCAGAAAACTGAGTGAAGGCCTCAGTATGTTCCTTTACTAAGCTTTTGAAACCTTCTCTGTGGCCTTTCCTCTAATGTAAGGTTGTCCCAAGCCACAACACCTGGGCAAGCAAAGGAGTGAGCAGATTTTCTCAGTCTGTGGTGTCCACAGCAAAGAGCAGTGTTGTCAGCAAGTTGGCTCTGCCTGCTTCACTGCAACCCACACTGCCTCAGCCTACCTCAGTGCTGTGTGGACTTTGTGACCTGCCCAAGTCACCTGTCCTCTGGATGATGGAGGGACTGGAAGATCTGACTGTACTGGGCCAGAGCAGATCCCTCCCCTGGCAGAGTAAGCTCACTCCAACACAGATTTTTGGAAAGTCAGGAAAAATGAAATTGTGTTTCTTATAGCTTAAACTAGATACTGGAACCCAGGAAGCTCCACCTCAACAAGAAGAAAATCCTCTTTGCTGTGAGGGTGCTGGAGCCCTGGAGCAGGCTGCCCAGAGAGGCTGCAGAGTCTGCTTCTCTGGAGACTTTAAAGACCCATCTGGATGTGCTCCTGTGTGACCCTGCTTTGGCAGGAGGGGTGGACTTGATCTCCAGAGGTCCCTTCTAAACCCTACCATTCTATGATTCTCCATCTCCCACTGCATTAGCTTCTGGGACATACAGCAAGCAGTGGCTGACCTGGGTGATACCACTTAACATCTGAATAGGCTTTGCAGTATGATCTGACTGTCACCAACATATCAAAAGGCTGGCATCAAGCTCTACAGTGCTTCACAACGATTCTGTTGATTTCTCTCTCTGCAGGAAACAAATTTCTTGCAGGAACCATTAAAATTATAAGACTGGTAAATAGCCAACACTGCACTTTGCAAAATCCCACATTGAGTTCTTTGTAAATCTGTCAAGTTTCAGCATTATAGACCAACGTGTTCCATGGCACCTGCCTGCTTCCAGTGACCTACAAGAAACCAATCCATGGCAGGGGAATTGGGACTGGAAGACCTTTGAAGC
Source organism: Psilopogon haemacephalus (assembly GCA_013396835.1). Taxonomy (NCBI): domain Eukaryota; kingdom Metazoa; phylum Chordata; class Aves; order Piciformes; family Megalaimidae; genus Psilopogon; species Psilopogon haemacephalus. The sequence continues at coordinate 380,742 of VWZI01013880.1, read as the reverse complement.
TCTTTCCAAGCCAAATCATTTGGTCACACTGTGATTCTATGATTTTCTGAAATATGCTTAAGCAAATGCATACCGTGGGGAAGAAGACCTAAAATTTGCCAGAATGGATGTGTTAAGGGAAGGAGAGAGCAACCGAGGAAAAAAAATTGCCTGGTCAGTTAAACAAAAACCTCAGATACATGCACACAGCAAAATGGTCTTAGGTTGACACTTGGACTTGATGATCTTAGAGGTCTACAATTCTATGACTCTGTGACCACAGGCTCACAGGATGTCCAGGAGTTGGAAGGGACTCAAAGAGCTCATCCAGTCCAACCTTTCTGCCAGAGCAGGAGCATCCAATCTAGCTCAAGGCACACAGCAACACATCCAGACAGGCCTGCAAAGGCTACAGAGAAGGAGACTCCACAACCTCTCTGGGCTGCCTGTGCCAGTGCTCTGGGACCCACACAGGCAAGAAGTTGTCCCTTGTGTTTGAGCTGCAACCTCCTGTGCTGCAGCTTCCATCCACTGCTCCTTGGCCCATCCCAGGCAGCAAGTGAGCAGAGCCTGTCCACACCAAAGAAGAATTTGATTGAAACTTACAGGAGAAAAACCCATTTGGACCAAAGGATGCAATTAAACCTGTAAGCCCTAGCTTTGCCCACAGGGACCTCAGAGCAAGGTCTTATTTCTCATATGCTCTTTAAAGCAGGTCCCTTAAACATGGTCCCTGGCCCTTCACTGGGCGCATCCTCATTTTGGCCAGGGTAGAGCTGGAGCCAGAGCATTAGGCTGAAGGGGTGGTGCATGTGTGGTTTAATGTGCATTTTATACAGCTCCTGGGGAAGCTAATGGAGTTGCCTTGGGGAGCTGAGCAACCTCCCAGGGCGCTCTGCATAAATCTTCTTTAGCTGCAGGTGAGCACAAAGTTATGTTAAGTGCGGAAAGGAAGGTAACAGCTGCTGAATCCCTTTTGCTGGCCCACAGAGAATTGCTGCTGCGTGTTACCATCCCATTGGTGATTTCTTAACCTCTTCTAACCTGTAAAAATAGAAGGAAAAATGGAAGCTTGGGCGGGGCGGGGGGGGCGGGGAAGAATTTCTCTCCTAGTAGATTTTTTTTCTCCCATTCACCAAGGACAGGAGGTTAGAAAAATAATTTGGAAAGAAATTCAGCTAGAAAATGGTCAGGACACCACAACTGCAGTTTTATAAGAGTCTTTCTTCTTACTTTTCTTTCTTTTCTTTTCTTTTATTTATTTTTTTTTCCTTTTCCCTTGAAAAAGATAACTTGGTTTTATACTTTACTGTCTTATTAACAGAATGCATTTTGGAAGTCTGCCACTGTTAACAGTATCAGAAGGATTTAGGGCTGCTGAAATACACTTGAAGATTTAATTCTGCTGACTTCAGCTCTGATCTGAAGTAAAAACTGTAACCATAGATTAAATGTTTAGCGCCAGATATTGCAATTGCTGCTTCTTGCCGTAAATCCTCGTGTCTATTGCTGTTTCAGACAGCTCTCCACGGGCCCTTGCCAGTGCAGGCAGCACAATGCTGGTGTTGTATAAGGCTCTCCACCAGGGGCCAATTCTTGGAGTCCTCTCTCCACCCTTCCCCATAAAACTTCCCAGTCGCCTGAGTGAGAACCTTGAGGTGTGGCAGTGCAAGGCTGTCCTGTGCACACAGTCCCCAGGCAACCTTGTCAAAACCAGGATGGGTTGGTTTTTTTTTTTTTTGGGGGGGGATGCCTGATCTTTGCTTTCCAAAAGAGTATTCAAGGATGGGGGAGGGAGGGTGTTCAGACTTCAGTATTCTCTTAGGAGACCCAACTAGTAAAAGCAAAATAATCAATACCAAATTAGATTGTCATGATGAAAATTAACTAATGTGGTCATTCATAGCCTAGAATATCTGGGTAAAAGTTTAAGGGCTACCTCCCTCTCTTAGTTCTAATTTTATAGGTCTCTGTAGGCTCCTTCTTTGGACTTCAGCAGCCATTGACATTTTAATCTTTTTAATGTGGTCATCTGATTTACACATGGGGTCCACTTTTTTTTCACAGTGAGTACTTCTCCTCTCATTGCTTATTGCACTCAAATAAAGTTATAATAAGAATCCTTTTCAGTAGTCCCTGGTCCAAAACTAGTGCCTGTCTTCCCTGACCTTGGGGAGATTTATTGTGTTGCAAATCTCAGCACATCAGCTGAGACTTTTTTTTTTCTCTCCACTGAAGTTTTAATGGGTATAAGCAAAAATATTTTCAAGGCATCTCATAGTACCAATCATAGTGATGTGTGAGGAGATGCTGGCACTCTTAGTCTTCTAATGGAAAGATAACATAAAACCAAGGCTAAGAAGAAGGCATGCACTAGGAGAGGGAAAAAAAAACCCCTCTGGTGTTCCCCCCACCAACACCACGGCCAGAGGAAGAGATTGAGATGGAAGGCATTGAGGTATAAACCTTGTCTGCATTCCTGTGTGGTGACTTGATGTTGAAATTTTTATGCCTTCCAAGATGGGGAAAACTCAAAACTAGGTGAGAATGTTGAGTGGAAGGTCAGGAGCACTACCCTGACCCAGGTAACCCACACATTGAGTGAAAATCATTCTCTCAACTAGCTGGGTGTCTCTATCTCACTTACAAAACACCTGGCTTGTGCTGGAAGATCTGGCTTGTGCTCTCTCCTGGTAGCTGGGAAGGGTCAACTCAGAATCTGGCAAAGCTGAATTTTAATTTGAGCTCTTGGAACCTTGGCACAATGGTAGAGCCACAACCTGCTGCTGCATTATCTGTCCTCCTTGCATGCTCACGTTCAGTTAGGCATCTCAAGTGGTTGCTCGTAGCCTTCTCAGACTCCATCTGCTCTTCTTTTCTTAGCATTAGATAGGACCTGTATGGACTAAACCCATCAGCCTTTCTTCCTGTGTCCATGCTAGTCCCACAGCATGCAGATAAAAGACACTGCACAGCGATGCACTCTGTGCACCTCCAGTGTAGGAGGCAATAATTTCCTTTGTTTCTTTCCCATGTGAGCAAACCAGTCTTTTATTAATTCTCTACCCTATCCCCATTTAGTCTGCCAGAGAGTGCCAGGGAGAAGCTGGGAATAGAACGCTTTCCTCCCTGGTTTTTTGGGGGTTTTTTTGCTACAGGTCATATCAAATGGATATTGCATTGGGCGCAGATGGGGCGGCATTGCCATTCATCAGCTCCCCAAATTGGCTGCTTGGCAGACAGAATTATTTAAGTAAAACTGAAGTAATTTTCAAAATTGAAACTTAAGCTGTTTGGTGACATAAGCCAAGAGCAGTTTCTCTTGGACCCCCAACACTTCCTTGGCTCAGCCTGGCAGCTCAGCTATTCTCATTCCCGTCAATTAGCTCCATCTCGGTGGATGCAGGGAAGGGCTGGGGGCAGCACGGTGGCTTTGATGCAATCCTGTGTCTACACATGGAGCAGCTGTTACTCCAGGAGCCTTGCCCTCACTGCCATTATCTGGAGAGCATTGATGGTGAGAGGAACTCGGGGCCTGATGGGCCATTTTCTTCTGGGCTCCATGCAGAAGCACCTTGGCAGAGAGCGGAGTGTGAGGGAATGCCCCTCCAAACAAAGGCAGCACAGCATGGCCAAGCCCTGCAAAGAGCCCAGGGAAAAGACAATGATGGGGGCATGATAGGACTCTAGGGGAATGGAGCAAAACTAGAAATGGGTAGATTCAGACTGGATGTTAGGAAGAAGTTCTTCCCCATGAGGGTGGTGAGAGCCTGGCATAGGTTGTCCAGGGAGGTGGTGGAAGCCTTATCCCTGGAGGTGTTTAAGGCCAGTCTGGATGAGGCTCTGAGCAACCTGCTCTAGTGTGAGGTGTCCCTGGGCATGGCAGGGGGGTGGGAACTGGATGATCCTTGTGGTCCCTTCCAACCCTGACCTATTCTGTGATTCTATGAAGGAAGAAGGGAGAAGGAAGATGGAAGAAGGAAGAAGGGAGAAGGGAGAAGGGAGAAGGGAGAAGGGAGAAGGGAGAAGGGAGAAGGGAGAAGGGAGAAGGGAGAAGNTTTTTTGGGGGGGGGGTAGGATGAGCTATAAACTGTTTCTTCTGCAGTGTTTCTTTCCAGACAGCATGAATTCCACCTGTATTGATGTGCCAGAGGCTATCATTGCCAACAGCTCAGGTAAACATCTTCAGCCAATTATGAAGCTGTGATAGAAAGACAAGATTTTCTCCATCTCTTGGCACCCTTTATTTATCCTTCATATTTTCCAGGGAAATGTGTAAGAGGTCTGGTTTTTCATCTCATAATTTGGTCAGGAGGATAGGTTAAGAGTCTAAGGCTGCTGCCCCAAATCCCAGCACTTGATTTAGTGTGATTTAAGTGGCAATTAAAATGTTATTCCAGGGCTTCAGGACACGATGAGCTTCTGTCTCTCGTTTAGCAGTCCCACCCACTGCCTAATTTCAGGAAGGGTCTGATGGATGGCTTCAAGGGCCAGCCAAGAATGATTTGACAGGTATCTGCTCTCTATCACACATTGCCTCTGGCTTCACACCCAGGGCATTTCCAGCTTGCTTGAGCAGTAGTATCTAAGCAGCCTTCCTTGTGGAGAAAGGCAGACCATGGACGAGGCATCTGCTGCCTTCAGCAACCTTCAGGTGGTCAGCAAATGCCACTGGTGCAAAGAGAAAAACATGCTCACTGCCAGGGTGCCTTGGGTACCCAGGGCTTGCCATCCTCAGGGAGAACATCTTTGGCAATCAACTGAATGAGGGGGTCAAGGGCACCCTTATTAAGTTTGCAGACCACACCAAGCTGGGTGGAAGTGTTGATCTGCCTGAGGGTAGGGAGGTTACAGAGGGAGATGCAGACAAAATAGGCAAATGGGTCAAGACCACTTGTAAGAGTTTCAAGAAGGCTAAGTATCAGGTTCTGCAGCTGGATCACAACAACCCTGTGAATGCTCCAGGCATGGGGCAGAGTGGCTGGAAACTGCCCAGCAGAGAAAAATAGAATCACAGAATGTCAGGGGCTGGAAGGGACCTCCAAAGCTCATCCAGTCCAACCCCCCCTGACAGAGCAGGATCACCCAGAGCAGGTCACACAGGAACACATCCAGGCAGCTCTTGAATATCTCCAGAGAGGGAGACTCCACAACCCCCCTGGGCAGCCTGTTCCAGGGCTCTGTCACCCTCACAGGGAAAAAATTCCTCCGCATGTTTCCATGGAAGTTCCTCTGCCTCAGCTTCCACCATTGCCTCTTGTGCTGTCCCTGGACATCACCCAGCAGAGCCTGGCTGCAGCCTCCTGCCACTCACCTGCACATCTTTATAACCATTGCTGAGGTCACCTCTCAGCTCCTCCTCTCCCAACAGCACAGCCCCAGCTCCCTCAGGCTCTCCTAACAGAGCTGTTCCATTCCCTTCAGTATTTTTGTGGCTCTCACATTGGAGTGTTAACTGACAGCAGGCTGAAGATGAACCAGGGTGTGCCCAGGTGGCCAAGCAGGCCACCAGCATCCTGGCCTGGATCAGCAATGGTGTGGCCAGCAGGAGCAAGGCAAGGATTGACCTCCTGTAATCAGCACTGGTGAGGGCATAGCTTGAGTGCTGGATTCAGTTTTGGGGTCCTCACTACAAGAAGGACATTGAGGTGATGGAGCAGGTCCAGAGAACAGCATGAAAGCTGAGGGAGGGTTTGGAGAACAGAGCTGGGGAGCAGCACCTGGAGGAACTGATGTTGTTTAGTGTGGAGAAGGGGAGGCTTAGTGCAGACCTCATTGCTCTCTACAGCTCCCTGGAAGGAGGTTGCAGTGAGGTAGGGGTTGGGCTCTCCTCCCTAGTAACAAGTGATAGGATGAGAGGAAATGGCCTTGTTACACCAGGGAAGGTTTAGGTTGGACATTAGAAGAAAATTCCTCATTGATCTTGTTAGTAAAGACAAGGAGAGGCTCCCCAGGAGGTGGCTGAATCCCCGTCCCTGGGGCTGTTTCCCAGAGGCAGAGCTGGGGCTGTGGTTTAGCCTCAGCCTTGGCAGAGTTAGAACCTGGTTGGACTGGATGATGTTAAAGGGTCCTTTCCAATCAAGGCAGCTCTGTGAGTCTGTGAAATTGGCAGCTTCTGCTCCGGTGCACAGCGCAAATGAAAAGCTCCTAACGCCTCTTATCAAAGAAAGTTCCACACATCAACTTAACCCAGAGGCAGGGCTCTGATTCTTGCAGTTTATTTTATTAGAGAACATTTTTCAAATTGGGGGGG
>VWZI01013880.1:358596-369210 GCA_013396835.1 Psilopogon haemacephalus | reverse complement strand
TGGGGGGTGTGGGGGGGGGGGGGGGGGGCGGGTCTTGTCACATTCTTCTTTTCAGATGGACTAAAAAGGGGCAGCAGAAGAGGTGAGAACCTACTGTGCAGGAATGGCCTCAAAAGACTCAAGGAGCACAAATCCAGGGCAAGATTAATTTTGCTGCTTAGGATGCTAGAGGAAGACAAATTCCTTTTCTTCCCTGCATGCCTGGTTTTAGGGGAGTGTGATTCTTGCCACTTTCTTCTTTAAAGATGGACAAAAATAAGGGCAGGTGAAGAAGTGAGAACTTACTGTATAGACATTGACTCAAAAGGCAATCCAAGGGAAGGTTCATTTTGCTGCTTGGGTTGCATAAGAAGACAAATTCCTTTTCTTCCCTGTGTCTCCATTTTGAGTGGAGTTCTTGCCACTTTCTTGGTTTAAGGTGGGCAAAAAGGTGAAAGATGAAGGGGTGAGGATTTATTGTATAGGCATTGCCTAGAAAGACTCTAAGAACAGAAATCCAAGGGAAGATTAATTTTGCTGCTTGGGTTGCAGAGGAAGACAAATTCCATTTCTTCTCTGCATGTCTGGTTTTAAGGAGGGGTTAATGCCACTCTCTTGTTTTAAGATGGGCAAAAAAAGGGGGCAGATGAGGGGGTGAGGACTTACTGTCTAGGCACTGCCTAGGAAGACTCAAAGAACAGAGATCCAAGGTCTGCTCTGTGGATTTTGTGCACAGCCTGTAAGCAGTGACATTAATTGATTTTTAATAATTTTTTGTTTGTTTTTATCTTTTCAGTTTGTGATATTTATGGGCCAAATACTGAAATTTCTGCTTGGGCACCAATAATCCAGGGGCCTGCCCCAGGGCTAGAATTTTGAGTTGTTTTCCTGCCTTCCACAGGCACAGCAACCATTCAGCAGCAAATGGAATAAAATTTGGCCATGTTTCATCATCTGTAATTTGTCAATATTTTTCATCTCACTGCTGAAAAAAAGAAAAAAATTAAAAGCACTGGAGTTTTTTTAGAGGGATGCTTCTTTAGTGCTAAAGAAGGACAAAAGGGGTGTGTGTGGGGGGGAGAATATTAAAAATAAATGGGAAAATAAGAAAAGGGGGGAAAAAAACACCAAATAACAAACCAGGAAGAAAAAAAAGAGACTTGAAATATTTTTCCCTCCAAATTGTTCACCATTTAACTAAAAGTAAATGGGAAAATAAGGGGGAAAAAAACAAACAACAAACAAAAAAAGAGAGTTGAAATATTTTTCCCTCCAAATTGTTCACCATTTAACTAAAAGTAAATGGGAAAATAAGGGGGAAAAAAACAAACAACAAACAAAAAAAGAGAGTTGAAATATTTTTCCCTCCAAATTGTTCACCATTTAACTAAAAATAAATGGGAAAATAAGAAAAGGGGGAAAAGAAAAACCCCAAACCCAAACAACAAACCAAACAAAAAATAAAAGGAGACTTGAAATATATTTCCCTCCAAATTGTTCACCATTTGACTAAAAATAAATGGGAAAATAAGAAAAGGGGGGAAAAAACCCCAAACAACAAACAAACAAAAAAGGGCAGTTGAAATATTTTTCCCTCCAAATTGTTCACCATTTAACTAAAAATAAATGGGAAAATAAGAAAAGGAAAAAAAAACCCAACCCACAAACCCAAACAACAAATAAACAAAAAAAAGGAGAGTTGAAATATTTTTCCCTCCAAATTGTTCACCATTTGCCTAAGCTGCAAAGTTTTTTAACGACAGTGTAGTGAAAATAGAGCTCTCTGGCTAAATTCCTTCAAACCCAATAAAGCAGATGACTGGGAACCATAATGGAATTGATGCTGTCAAGTGCATTTGCTTTTTTTAATGCTAACATGTTTTTGGTTATTAAGAAATACAAAACCAAGTGGTATATGATCAACACAGCTTCTGACAGGGGCATTGGAACCCATCTGGCTTATGGAGCCCTCCTTTTTTTTTTTTTTTTTTCTCCTTCTTTTTTTATTAGCTTGAGATTATAAAGTTGTAACACTGCAGTTTAGCTTCTGGCTTCTGCAATTGGAAGCTGGCAGAGGGCTGACTGGAAGGTGTGAGCCTCTGAAAGCTAAACTGGGCTTGCTAACCCTGTGCTTTCCCAGCAGCAGAGGCAGGGGCTGAAGGAAACACAGGAGGGCTGTGGAAATGGAGCTGCTCCGTTCCAGGTGAGCACATCCAGATACAAAGCAGCTTTCAAAAGCAACAATTGAGATGAAAATGTCAGAAACCATGGTTAAAGGATGATGTCATTTATCATTCCTTCAAGTCACACAAGATCTGGGTGCACCAGCAACAGCGTGGCCAGCAGGAGCAGGGAAGGGATTGTACCCCTGCATGCAGCACTGCTGAGGCCATGTCCTGAGAGCTGAATTCCCTTTTGAGTCTCTCACTCTAAGAAGGTCATTGAGGTGATGGAGCAGGTCCAGAGAAAGGCAACAAAGCTGGGAAAGGTGTGAAGAACAGGGCTGGGGAGGAGACACCGAGGGAGGGTTTAGTGTGGAGAAGAGGAGGCTGAGGGAGACCTCATTGCTCTCTGCAGCTCCCTGAGTGGAGATTACAGCAAGGTGGGGGTTGAGCTCTACTCCCTAGTATCAGTCATAGAAATGGCATGAAATTGTGCCAGGGGAGGCTGAGGTTGGAGCTGAGGAAAAATATCTTTGCTGCAAGAGTGGTCAGGGATTGGAAGAGGCTGCCCAGGGAGATTTGGAGTGCCCATCCCTGGAGGTGTTCCCTGGTGCTTTGGGACATGGTTTAATGGCCCTGGTGGTGTTAGGTTGATGGTTGGACTCAATGATCTTGAAGGTATTTTCCAACCAAAACAATCCTCTGATTCTAAAAATAACACCAGGTAATAGCTCTAGCAGTAATGGCTGTGCTCTGTGAACACCAGCTCCAGAGTTGTCAATATCTGTGATGAAAAAAAGCCTCTCAGTCTTCACAGATTTCTTTAATTTAAATAAGCCTTTTAACATAGAGAGGATTTGTTCTCTCAGTGTGCTTCATTAGTGTAGCTTACACCACAGAACCTGGTTGCATTGAGAAAGATTGCTCCATTATCCAACAATTAGGCCTGCCTTAGCAGGTGCATGCACTTACCTTTGTAATTAAATCCTTGTTAAAACACCCAAATCCTGAGAATTTGAATGGTTACCTGATCCCAGAGGAGGTAGCCCAGAAAGTTGTTCTATAAGGTAGACATCATCTGGGAGCAATGACAGTGAGCAGAGAATCCTTTCCTCCCGGGATGCTGATGGAGCACATCTGCACACATCATGCAGCACAGCCAAAATCACAGTGACAACACTGGACAAACACCTCCTGCATGGAATCATATCCCAGGTTATGGAGCTGCCACAGCCTGGAGAGGTTTAGAACCACAGCATTAACCAGGTTGGAAAAGACCTTTGAGATCACCGAGTCCAACCTATCACACAATACCTTCTCATCAACTGACCCCTGGCACTGAGTGCCTCATCCAGCCTCTTCTTAAACACCTTCAGGGACAGGGACTCCACCACCTCCCCGGGCAGCCCATTCCAATGCCAATCACTCTCTCTGCCAACAACTTCCTCCTAACATTCAGCCTGAACCTTCCCTGGCACAGCTTGAGGATGTGTCCTCTTGTTCTGTCCCTGGGTGCCTGGCAGCAGAGCCCAACTCCAGCTGGCCACAACCTCCCTTCAGGTAGCTGCAGAGAGCAATGAGCTCTGCCCTGAGCCTCCTCTTCTTCAGGCTGCACACCCCCAGCTCCCTCAGCCTCTCCTCTTGGGGCTGTGCCCCAGGCCCCTCCCCAGCCTTGCTGCCCTTCTCTCAGCACCTTCCAGCACCTCAACATCTCCCTTGAATTGAGTGGCCCAGAACTGGACACAGCACTCAAGGTGCAGCTATTTTTTAAGAGCTCAGGGTACTAATCAACTCTGCAAGGAAATAATTACCGTTGCAGTAATCTCTCACAGTCATAAAAAAAAAAAAAAAAACAAAAAACCAAAAAACCCACCAGATTTCTGCTATGTAATGTATACATTTGTGTATTCCTGTGTTGTATGTTCCAGACATTTTCAGACCTGTGAATGTCTATATTAATAACATAAGGCAGCAAGTGGATTAGGCAGTCTATTACAGCAAATTATCTCTGTTCCGTTGGCACACTTATTGTCCTCACCAGAACTGATCAGCCATATGTGACTTAATTAGTTACTTGTCTAAAGGTGTAGAAGTGCTTTTACCATAAAGAATACAGAATGAGCTCCCATTCTGCTGGCTACTTGTGTTCAGCCTCCAAATTCAGATCACAAATCCCAACCAAACTCTAATTTCCCAAAGCTGTTAAGATTGGAATAGATTTGGCTTTCACCTATCAGAAGAAAGGAGGTTGGAGCCTCCTGGAGTGTTGGTCTCTTCTCTTTAGTTAATAAGCCATAAGATGAGAGGAAATGGCCTCAAGGTGTACTAGGGGAGGTTTAGATTGGACATTAGAAGAAACTTGTTCCCTTAAAGGGTTCTCAAAGCCTGGCACAGGCTGCCCAGTGAGGGGGTTGGATCCTGTCCATGGAAATGTTGAAAAGAGGCAGAGTTGTGGTGCTGAGGGCCATGCTTTAGCACCATGATAGAGTTAGAGTGTTTGGACTGGATGAGCTTAAAGCTCTTTTCCAACCCAAATGGTTCCATGATTGGGGTACTTGTGTACCCCACTGACCAAAACAGTAGGGCCCAGCATAGAAATTCCTGTATGAGGTCCTCACATCCTCGGTGACTTCAGCCTGTGTTCAGAGCTGTAAAACCAGCAGTGACAAAACATGCCATCATATTTCCAATGTGAACCATCTATAGAGCAGCCAGTTTCTGGAACGATGTTCTGAGATAAATGGAGTTAGTCCTGGAAATCAATTTAGACAAAGCTGCAGCAGTGCTGGTATTGGAATTCACCAACTCGCTACATAATTTGAATAAATGGGAAAAGAGATGGCTCCTGAGAGCAGCACTGGCAGCCAAAAGAATTATACTGATGGACTGGAAAAGCAAAGCCATGCCACGTATTGATTTATGGACTATTGCCCTTCTGGATATAGCTAAATGGGAAAGAACTCCCTTTATTCATACTAATAAAATGGACATCAATGCTCTCGGACAAAAACTGCTGCTGGAGTGGTGCTGCGATTAGCTGCCGTCTGGGATGAGCTTCCCCTTGCCCACCACACATGCCCTGGGGGCTGGTGGAGTCTGAGACATGCAGAAAACAACAGAGACTTTCTAGAGTTGCCTCATTTATGTCTTTGGGGTCTTTTTTTCCCCCTCCTCAAAATAATTGGTGGTGGAGTCACTGTCCCTGGAAGTGTTTAAAAGGAGGCTGGGTGAGGCACTTGGTGCCAGGGCTTAGTTGATTAGAAGGTGTTAGGTGATAGGTTGGACTCCATGACCTTCTTAATCTTTTCTAACCTGGTTAATTCTGTGATTCTGTGAATTTCCTTTGTCTTTTTGTTTCTGTTTTTTCTTTTTTTGTTTGTTTGAGGATTTTGTTCGTTTGTTTGTTTCATAGAATCATAGAATTGACAAGATTGGAAGAGACCTCCAAGCTCATCCAGTCCAACCTAGCACCCAGCCCTATCCAATCAACTAGATCATGGCACTAAGTGCCTCATCCAGTCCCTCCTTGAACACCTCCAGGGACAAGGACTCCACCACCTCCCTGGGCAGCCCATTCCAGTGCCAATCACTGTCTCTCTGTTTGTTGCTTGTTGTTGTTATTGCTGTTTTTTGGGGGGGTTTGTTGTTGTTGTTGTTGTTTTTGTTTCTTCTAGGACCTTTTGGTTCTTCAGGAGCTCTCTAGAACTTCAGACAGCAGATTATCACTTAATAGATGTAGTCCTCCAAAAGTAATTTTCCTGCATTTTGGAGACAAGTGCCCTTTTTTTTGTGACTGAAAAGCTCAGGACAATGCTAAAGGAGCACAGAGCCTGACACCAGTTCTGCCCGCTCTGTGACACCACAGTTGCTATGATCTGCCTACCTCACCCACCAAGGATGAGTTGATGATGCACATCACACTGGGTGTATGCAGAGCCCTACAAACAGCTCTCACTCCCTCAGCCAAACTGCTGCTGTCCCTTAGGCCTAGTTTACCTTCAGAGGATCCTCTGAAGCCTTCCTGCTCTCCACAAGTTCATCTCCATTGACATAAGTAATATGGGGAGCCCTCCTGTAGCCTGCCTGCTGCCAGAATTTTTAATGCTGTATTGATTAAACTGCTATGAGTGGGATGAAATTATGTGGTATTAGTTGTGCTGGCAACTGGTTTACCTCCGGGATCCTCGGGTTGCTGGAGCTGGTGGAGCCAAGCCAGANAAAAAAAAAAAAAAAAAAAAAAAAAAAAAAAAAAAAAAAAAAAAAAAAAAAAAAAAAAAAACAAAAAAAAAAAAAAAAAAAAAAAAAAAAAAAACCACCACCAAAAAGCAAGCCCTGACCCAGGCATGACCTTGGCTGCTGAAACTTGATGGCACAGAATGAACAGACCTGATGGAGTCTGGGGTGCAGTTGTGTTGTGTGACAGGCTCTGCCCACCTTCCCAGCAAGGAGGAAGGAGCCTTGCGCAGGAAGACCTGAGCATCACAGAATCACAGAATGGTTTAGGTTGGAAGGGACCTCAAAGCTCAGCCAGTTCCAACCCCCCTGTGCCACAGGCAAGGACACCTCCCACTAGAACAGGTTGCTCAAGGACTCATCCAACCTGGTCCTGAACAGCTCCAGGGAGGTTGTGGAGCACAGAAGCACAGAATGTGATTGAAGCTTCCATGGCTCCATTGCACTGTAACTGCAAAACTTCAGGAGAAACATGCAGCAGCTGTGACTTACAGAATGAAGAGAAGGAAAAGGTCTACTTTTTAATTTTTTTTTTCTTTTTTTCTTTTTCTTTTTTTCTTTTGGTTGACAGGACACACCTCCAAAATATCAAAATATCTGGGTCTAGCTGGTTCCAAAGCTTAGTATGATAATAGAAAACCTGTCACATTCAAGTCCTTGGCTGAAGCTGAGCCTGAACAGCTACTGAAATGACTGCAAATTGTTGTCAGCTGAGAGGTCTTCCGTGGCCTGTGACAGCTGCAGTCCATGATGGAGGAAAGTGACTGCATGCTAAGTGTACAGACAAACTGCACTTGGGGTAGAGCAGGCACCAGAAAGTCCTTCAGGCTGTAGGGGGGATGCATTGGAAGAGATGAGAGATGGAGATGGGCTCAGGGAATTTGAGTTAAAGTCTTCCTTTCATCGAATGTGCCACAGCAGTGAAACAAACACCTCAAGAAATCAGGAAAAAAACCTGACCCTGAATGGTTCAGTAGTTGTTGTGAGGAGTGTTTACTTTCTGAATCTTAGAATCATGGAACTGTTTTGCCTGGAAAAGACCTTGAAGATCATCCAGTCCAACCATCAACTGAACACCACCATGGCCATTAAGCCACGTCCCAAAGTGCCATTTCCACGCATTTTTCAAACACCTCCAGGGATGAGGACTCCACCACCTTCCTGGGCAGACTCTTCCAATCCATGACCACTCCTTCAGCAGAGAAATTTTTCCTCATCTCCAACCCAAACCTCCCCTGGTGCCACATGAGGCCATTACCTCTTGTCCTATCACTTGGGAGTTACCTGGGAGAAGAGACTCCCCTGCTCCTGCTGGCCACACCATTGCTGATCCAGGCCAGGCTCCTGGTGCCCATCTTGGCCACCTGGGCACTCCCTGGCTATCTTCAGCCAGCTGTCAATCAGCACCCCCAGGTCTTTCTCTGCTGAGCAGTTCCCAGCCACTCTGCCCCAAGCCTGGAGCATTCCTGGGGCGGTTGTGCTCCAAGAGCAGGACCCAGCTCTTGGTCTTGTTGAATCTCATGCACTCTTATTGAGTTTCGAGTCTCAAAGGCTGAGCCAGGCCAGCCCTGGGACCTCACTTCTGATCTGAACTGACTGCATCACAGCTTCAGGGGGAGCAGTTGCAGTGCAGGTGGTTGTAGAGTATTTCCATCTATCAGCCCTGAAGCTCAAGTAAGCAAAAGCTAACTCTCATTTTGCTTCCTGTTTACATATTGGAGGTAAATACAGGAACCTATCCTCAGTGTGTCTGAATATGTCTCATTTCCACGACATTGTGCCTGCGTGGGGCTTAGCAGTGATGAAGCAGAATCATTATGGTGTCAGTGATTCCTCACAGCATAAGAAGTAAGGTTAGCTTCAGTGCAATAAACTCAGGGCAATCATCCCTGCCACTCTCTGTGTCAGAGCAGTGTTGCAGGATGCTGTGTTAAATTTTTCTTTGCGTTCCAGCCTTGTGCAAACAAAGCCATGTTTTCCTCTCCTGTTTGGGGATGGTGGACAGGCTGACCCCACTACTGCCTCGTGCCAGGGAAAATACTGAAGTGTGAAGCTGCAAAACCAGAGGGAATCCTCTTCCCTGGACTACTCATCTCCTTCAGTACAAGCTTTGCTGAGCTCTTATTCAGCAGATGGTGGAGGAGAGATAGCCTCCAAAACCACAGAGACAAATATTTGATTTGGATGAGGACATTAAAGATTACTCACTTCTCCCCTCAAATTATCTGTGTTTTGCAGTGAGTACAAAGGGTATGGTTTGGATCATCTCCTTTCTAATAAAAGTGATTTCCAGCCCCTGGCTCTGAGTGCCTTCTGCAGGCTGAGCTCTCTGCTATCTGATACTCCATGGGTAGGTGAGGAAAGGACATTGGCCTTGACACCTTCCTGGGGAGTCTCTGAAGTCAAATGGACTTCCACAAAAATCACCTCCCTCCAGCAGCTATCCCAGCACAGGACCAGCAGGTTGGCACAGCCTGAGGCAGTGAGCTGAGGCTGCATTTGCAGATTGGTGACTCGGGCAGAGCAGCAACTCTCTTCCTCCATCCTTGAAACACCAGTAAAGGTCATGGAAGAGGTGATGAAAGGTGAACAGCAACCTGTCTGAAAAGGCTCTGCTCTGTTTTCCTGTGCACACTCCTCATGCTCTGACCCAGGTAAAGGTGCATCCTGCACATGCCTCTGCTCGTGCTCTGCTCTGTATGGAGGATTCCTGTGCCACATGCAAACTATGAACATATCTCATTGTATTGTGTCTTCTCTTTTGAGGTCCACAAAAGCTCACTGATGCCAATTTCAACACCACAAAGGAAATAATGAACTGAAATAGTCTTTGCTGTGTCTGCTCCAAATTCATGTGGGCTTTCAAATGCCCTTGGGACAGAAGCCACCTTTAGTTTTGCCATCTAGTGCTCCCAGGAAGCTGCCAGCAGCTTAAACTAGGAGAGCCATTAATAGATGGGGAAAAAAGCATCATATTTATGTTTCCCATTTTACTAATGATGCTCACACCAGCCCAACATGCAGTGTTGGACACAACAGGCAAGCATTGCTCCTCTGTCTGCATGCTACATGAGGAGCACTGCTCCGAAGTACAGGGCTCAGGAACATTAAGCTGCAGGTGCAGCTGCTAATAAACTGTCTGTGAATATTAATCCAATATTCCCTTTGTAATCAGAAGGTTTCATCACTGCCCTGCTTGCTTTACAATCATGGCAGGTAGTGAATATATTCAAGGGAAAAAAAAAACAAAAAAAAAAAACTATGAAAAAGCTTAAAAATTTTAATTTTTAAAATTGGGGAGGGTGGGAAAAATTTAAAGGGAAAAAAAAAAAAAAAAAAAAAACTATTAAAAAGCTTTTTTTTTTTTTTTTTTTAATTTATTTTTTTGTCTTTTTCTTTCCAGCCATTGCTCTATCACCACTTCATTGGTTCCTCAGTAGTTTATCAGCTGCAGCACATCTGGATTAACTAGATAAGGAGCCTTTCACTCTTAGGTCATCAGTTCACATCTGAGACAGGTTGGTAGTGACCAAAGGTCTCTCCAACATTATAGTTTTAATAAAGACCAAGACAGAGGCAGGCTTTCAACAGGCATAAAACAACAGTTTAACTTCCTTAAGCCTCCCCCAGAATACACAACTAGACCAAGTTTGCTGCCTGCCAAAGTCAAGCTGATGGAGAGTTAGGCGCTCAGCGAGCTGCCAGATGTCTGGCTGTGGAACTTTCTGGCACCAAGCATTACAGAGAGACAGAGCTATGGATTGGATCAATTAGCATTACACTTACCATCTGACAACTGTTTGGTGGCCTTCGCCCAGCTCCTAGAGGACAGGTGTTCGCATCACAGAAATCACCATCACAATTGGTGCCACTAATTGATACGGTTGTTGGCAGTCACAGCAGAGAGGACAAGGACTGAATTAGCAGCGAGACCAAAGCGCTCTTTCACTCCTAGGGATGGTCTCTCCAGCTCAGGATGTCCAGGGCATTTGGAGGGTGCCTTTCTGCTGCTGCATGTGTTGTGTTGAGCAGAAGCTGCTCTCTTTTTTTTTTTTTTAACTCCAGTAAATTCAGCCAGCACTAAACTCAATGAGGCTTCCTGGGGGACCAGGGAGAGAAGGGGAGTGGTGAGTCCCTTTAATTTTTTGGTTAGATGACTTCAGAAGGATATTCTCTATGATTTCTTTTTTTCCCCATTTTCCCACTATCCCCTGAGACTTATTTTGCATCAGGGGTGGAA
>VWZI01013880.1:345112-358548 GCA_013396835.1 Psilopogon haemacephalus | reverse complement strand
AAAAAGAAGAAGATAGAGTGTGTGCAGAGATCTTAACAGTATGAGTGTGTCATGCACCATTTGAAGGCAAAAAAAAGAAAGCACAAGTCACTTGCAGAAATACTCCAGCACTTACAGGAACTGTAGTGCTCCCTCATTTCTGCTGGTTTACACTCCAGACAGTCATGTAAAGAGCTTCATGGGTATATTCTCTTGTGGAGCTTGTGGGTATACTTGGTGATTAGACAAATGGGGCTCTGCTTTGGCAAATGTCCATTGCTTTCCCCAGCTGACTTGCAGAATATGCTATAAAATGCAAAGGAAGGCAATAAACCTCCCATCTGCAGCTGAGATTTCCACTTTGCCAAAGACCCTTTTGCTATCAGCACCTTTAACTATGACTTTCAAAGAAGAGAGAGGTGTAACTTTTCTTCTTCCTTTTTTTTTTTTTTTTTCCCCTCTCTTCCTGTGGCAGATATTTTAGTGCATTCGCTGGCAGTATCATTCCAGCCTTCTCTGAAGTGATTTTGAATATTAATCTAAGGGTGACAAAGTAAAATCAACGACCAAGTAAAATATAAATAGATTTTTGTGCTGTTATTCCATCCCCCCACCCCCCAAAAAAATTCAGCTGCTTTCCTATTCTCTTATTACTCCAGAACAATGCTACTTTTTTTTTTATGGTCTGTACATCAACTCTGCTGTATTGATTTTTAATACTTTTAGCAGGTACAGCATAATTACAGCTGATAATGCAAATACTGCAAGTGAGAAATGCAATTAGAAGACACCAAAGCACTTGGCAAGCTGGGTCAAGAAAGACAAATAAAAAAGACAGAAAAGGTGAAACACTTTTCTTTCAGCACTGGGATTTCTTGGTCTTGGCTTTGGATCTTTGAGAAAACAGGAGGAGTTCCTCCCTCTGCTAAAATCCTACTTCCAGTACCGAGGGATTAAAGAGGAGCACACAAGCATCAAAGGCACTTGCCCAAAGAAGCAGCAAACAGTTGCTGCAGCAGGGGATGCTCATTGACTGTCCCCTTAATTTGAAAGGTATCATTATCATTAATTTTGACAAGTAGCCTCTCCTTGGGGAACCCAAGCCCAAGCCAGTCAGGCTCAGCTCAAGCAAGTGATCTCCCCTCTGAAGAGCTCACCTGCATTGTCCTCCACCTAACAGGTTCACAGATGCACAGATTGTATCAGGTTGGAAGGGACCCTCAAAGGTCATCTTGTCCAACCCCTCTGCATTCAGCAGGGACACCTCCAACTAGGGCAACAAAATTCAAACAGCTGTCTGGAGGTGTTCAAGAAACATGTGGGCATGGCATCTGAGGACATGGTGTAGTGGCCATGGTGCTGCACAAGAATATAATCAGGGATCACACAGCAAACCAAAATCCTCCTTTTCCTATAGACACCTTTGGGGAGAGACTTCTCACTCCAGTGCTCTCCCCCTGCCTCTGCTGGCATCTGCCTCTCATCCTCGTCCTTCTGAATCATTGCCTACTTCCTTCCTAACACACAGAGTATTTACAGAAAAAATACTTGTTCCTTGTCAGTATCTCCTTAAGCAATCAATTATTTATCCCCAAACACTTTCCCCCCGCCCCTTTCCTCTTCTCTGTTGCATTCCACACACTGATCAGATACCTGTTGGCTGTGACAGCTTTTTACAGAGAGGACAGAAAGCAAAGTTGAATGCAGGACAGCCTGGCCTCAAGAAAACAGAGCTCTGCCTTTGGAGATGAGGTTGCCTCTGGTGACACAGCCCTTCACACACATGTGCCTGGGTCACAGAATCCTTTCAGGTGGAAAAGACCTCTAAGAACATCGAGTCCAACCATGACCAAAGGACAAATCTTGTGCTCCTTTCTGAGGTGACATCACTTGCAGTGCCTGTAGACATATTGGCCACCACACTGGAAAAACACAGGCCTGGTGGGTGGAGCACTGCTGGCACACAGAGAGTGGTGACCAAGGGCACAATGTCCACCTGGAGACCACTGCCAAGTGACTCCCTCAGGGGTCAGTGCTGGCACCAGTGCTGTGCAACATCTTTGTCAGTGCCATGGGCAGAGGAATCAGTGCAGCCTCAGCAAGTGTGCAGCTGGCACCAAGCTGTGTGGCAGTTGACTTGCTAGAAGGCAGGGATCCATCTAGAGGGGGCTGCACAGGCTGCAGAGCTGTGTCCAGGCCAACCTCATGGCATTCAACAAAGCCAAGTGTAAGGTCCTGCATCTGGGTGGGTACAATCCCAAGCATAACTCCAGGCTGGGTGGGGAATGGCTGAGAGCAGCCCTGAGGAACAGGACCTGGGGGTCTGGGGTGATGCAAAGCTTAAGATGAGGCTGCAGTGTGAGTGCAGCCCAGACAGCAACTGTGTGCTGGTCTTGGAATGCCAGGATGAGGAGGAATGGGTTTGAACTGGCAGAGAGGAGATTGAAACTGGATGTTAAGAGGAAGTTGTTTATTCTGACTGAGTTCTCCATGTGCCTTGGGTTTCCAGAACACTGTGGATCCTCTCCAGAGCCTCCTTACTTCAAAAAAAACTCCTTCCCAGTGATGTGAGGCATAGAAAAATCAACATTTAACTGGGTCAACAACTTGCAAATGTATTCAAGTGATGCTAACAAAGAGATGATGACAAACGGCACGAGTGAGTTCTGACTAATTTCCAATCAAATCAATGTTATGGAGTGTATCAGAGGAACACAGCATTATTTGCCTCCCTTTTTATTCTTTGCAAGTGTGGAGAGCTGGTAAAGTGTGCTTAGGTCACAGAGCCCTCACACACTGTGAGTGATTTGCTGTGCGAATCAGATCACGACAAGAGGCTGCAGGGTCCTCTCTCCTGGGCTTGGTCCTGAGCCTCTGTGCAAAGAGGGTGGGTTGTGTATTCAGGCCAGGAGCTCTGTTATGCCTTCTGCAACCCTCATCCAAAAGTAATCAACAATCTACCCCAAACTAAATACACTTTGTGTGAAGTCCTCTCCATGCCTTGGCTGTGCTCTGGAGCTGCACTGCCAGGGCTAAGGAAGAAGCAGAGGGAGTGTGGGCAGCACAGAGGCTCTGTGCTTCTCGGCAGGAATGCCTGACCTCTGGCAGATCCCCTGAGATATCCTGGTTCCCAGATCTGAGCTGCCTTGCCTGTTCCAAGAGGAACAGAGGGAGGCAAGAGATAAATATACACTTAATGCCTTCCTGATGGAACCATCTGCAGAAAATTCCTCGAGGGAGCCTCCCGTCCTGTTCAGCTGGATGCTGTGAGTAGGGAATGAGCTGACCCATTGGTGGAGTTACAAGGAACTTTCTTCACCCAGAAAGCAGAAATTAGTATGGCCAAATTAGTTATGAGCTGTCTTGCCACCTTAAAATAATGCTGCAAATGAAAGAGTTATTAAAATAGCAATGAACCAGAAAGAGAATGAAATGGAACCACCAGCATTAGGGGGAAATTCCTTCCAGTGAGAGTGGAGAGATGCTGGAGCATGTTGTGGATGCTCCCAAGGCCAGTCTGGATGAGGTCCTGAGCAAACTGGGCTGGTGGGAGTTGTCCCTGCCCATGGCAGGGGGTTGGAACTGGCTGAGCTTTGAGGTCCCTTCCAACCCAACCCAACTGTGGCTCATTGTTTATGAACAGCAGAGTGTCCTGGCCAAGGCTCAAACCTGCCTTTCGAGGTGCAGCAGAGAATTACTCTGACTCCATTCACTGCTTTTTCCAACACCATGGGGAAAAAATCCCAGACCTTTTCCCAACACACCCCAGTACACACCCCGATACTGCCCTGCAGTGTTGCCCTGTAGGGAAGACACAACTCTTGTGCCCTTGCTCCCCAGCACAGATGCAGACACATTAAAGCTGAGAGGACAGCGCCGATGCCCTGCACCGCAGGCTTCCTTTGATGGCTCCAGGGGATACAAAGGTATTTTGCTGCTTCCTCTCCAGAGGCATCTGGTCTGGTCAGGTGGTTCACAGTGCACATGGTCACATTTATTGTTTGGTTCAGTCTGCCTTGTGCTTCCTACCCCTCCCCAGTATTTTATCTGTCCTGCCTTTTCCCAAGGACTGTTACACAGAACTGAAATATTTGTTTATTTCTGGCATTTCCATCTGGTGTTAAGAGGATGAGAAACAGGCTCATGTCACTGACACTCCCTGGCCAGCTGAAAGACCATTACAGCATCCCACAGACCTGGGGGTTGTGTCTCCCCACCTCTCACACGTTATCAGGCTTAAGTGCTACAAGATCCTGTGCAAGTCCTGCTAAATGTTCTCCTGCAGAGGTATCACTTCTGCTATGGAGGCTCAGCAATTCACACATCACTGTCACCACAGCCAGGTCCTGCAGACCCAGGAATGCTCTGAAGCAAAAACTAAACCAGGACTGAAACACCTGAATGATGGTTAATGTCCTCAGGCTGAGCAGACAGGTAACAGACAGACAGGTTGTACTCCTAGGGTGCCTGAATGCTATTTCTCCCCACCCCTCTATTTAGTGGTCTTGTCACCTTTTGATGAATCTCTATTTCATTTTCTCTTCAAAGTAGTATTAATTATTTCTCACACTGTGGGTTTCACCCTCAAGAATGCCTAAAAGACCTTCACAGGTCCTCATGTTTCCTGAACACCTCCAGGGATGGAGACTCCACCACCTCCCTGGGCAGCCTCTGCCAATCCCTGCAGTGAGTAGAGTGGCACAGTGACTTCTTTATTTCTGCTGGTGATGCCCTTTTGGCACAACCCAGCACCCTGGTGGCTTTCTGTGCTGCTGCAGCACACTGTGCACTCATCCTGAGCTTGTCCACCAAGACCCCCAGCTCCCTTTCCTCAGGGCTGCTCTCCAGCCAAGTGGATCCCAGTCTGAGCTGCACTCCTGGGTTATGTGTTCCCAGGTGCAAGGCCCTGGACTCCGTCGAACTTCAAAAAGTTCCTGCTGCCAACTCCTTCAGCCTGTCCAGGCCCTCCTGGAGGGTGACTTTCCCTTCTGGACTGCCAATATCTCCACCTCTGTTGGTGCCATCTGCAAACTCCATTTACATTTCATTTACTAACAAAACACAGCACATGATTTTTTTTTTCCTTGGAGGAAGTCTAAAGTGGCATCTCTCTCTAGTTGCAAAAATATCTCTTTTAAATTAAACAGATCACAGCTTGATCACTTCTTTAATCATTTAACAGCAGACCTTTGTATGTGAAGATGATTGCAGGCAAAGTAAAGAAGGGTGTCATTGGCTTGAGGCAACTGACTGAGGAGAACCACCAGTTGCATTATTAAAAGAAGTTGTGCCATTAATTCATTTCTTTCTTTCTTTTTTTTTTTTTTTCTTCTTTTTCCTGTGGCAGGCAAACCCAAAAGATAACTCTCCAATGTCAAAACACCAGTGCTGGTGAATGTAGTGCAGGAGACAAAATTCCCACTGCTGCTACAGGTAAAACAAATTTTAAGGAGGATTCCAGCACTTTAGTAATGATGGAACACGACCTTAGGCAATATAAATTCATAATCTCTCAGGGCAGATGGCCTTTAAAAATGCAACAGATTACCCAGTTCAGCACTGGAGGAGGATTTGCTCTGGCAGCCTTGCCACAGACTTTCCCATCAACAGGATACCTGAACTGCCTTTCAATTTACCATCCACAACTGAGAGTCAATAAAATCATGGTAATAATAACACCTGCATTAGTCTGGGTGTCTGAGCCCATGGTCTTCCTCTTGCCTCTTCTTTCTCTTACTGCCTTACCAGGTTCTTGCAAGGCAGGCAGGGCAGAGCAGAGCAGAGCAGAGCAGAGCATAACAGAACAGAACAGAACAGAACAGAACAGAACAGAACAGAACAGAACAGAGCAGAACAGATTGGAATAGAGCAGAGCAGGAAAGAGCAGAGCAGAGCAGCCTTGGTCAGTGCAGGAGAACTCCTCTGCTGTTACCCAGCAGAGCAGGAAGCAGCCCTGCTGGCTCTGCATCCCCATCCCTCTGGTGGCTGTCCTGCCCCCTGGGGGACTTGGTGATGATGATATCACAGAATCATGGAGTCAAAGAGCCCATCAAGTTGGAAGGGACCCTTTTAAGGTTGTGTCGTCCAGTCCCCCTACACTCAGCAGGGACATCCCCAACTAGATCAGGTTGCACAGGGCCCCATCAAGTTTGACCTTGACTATCTCCAGGGATGAGGCCTCTGCCACCCCTAGGCAACCTGCTCCAGTGTTCCACCACCCTCACAGCAAAGCAATTCAGCTGAAGCAGGCTGATGCACCACGCCAAAGCAAATTGAAACATTTCTCCTACTTCAATTCATTTTAGCAAGCAAAGTTTGATTTTTACTATTATCTCTTCCCCTCTCCTTTATTTAAGTAAAACAAATGGCAAGGCTTAAAGTAGCCTGCTTAATTGTGAGTAAAAGGCATTGCCATGGCCAGCAGACTGGGTGAAGTAAGTTTAATGGTTCTGCTTTGGTTATGGAAGACAAATGTTCACCTCCCACCTCCACTCGAGCACACAGCACAATTAGAGTTAGCTTCGTAAATATCACCATTACTTTTCATTATTAAATTTACATTTTTTTTTCCATCTCCTGTAAAAGTGAGGGGATTAGGATGAAACCCAAACCTGGATCAGATTTTTTTTTTTTTTTTTTTTTAGCATGTCTTTTTACTAAAAAGCAGCATTCCCCCAAATGAAACCTGATTGCATCTGGTCTGAGAAGGCTCCTGCCAAAAAGCTGATGGGACTTCTATCACAGCCATGATGTGAAGTCTTAAAAAAAAAAGAGCCATAAAGGAACAGACTCTTAATTGAAAGCAGGCTGCTAATAACAGTGCTCTTTCAGATAAATGTTTGCTATCAAACTAAGTGGTGAAATAATGATTTTGCTACGCATGTAGGTTATAAATGTGAGAGGTTTCCTCATTTCATCCTGATTCTGTAGGTTTGGTTGTGATTAATTCATATTTCACCCTAGAGCATTTCAGTATCTGAGGGACTGTTTAGAAGGGCTTGCAGTGATAGGACTTGGGCGATGGTTTGAGACTGGAGCAGGGCGGATTTAGGTTGGGCATCAGGAGGAAGTTCTCCACAATGAGAGTGGTGAGACACTGGAACAAGTCACCCAGGGATGTAATTGAGACCCCATCCTGGCAATAGTCAAGATCAGACTTGCTGTGGCCCTGGACAGCCTGCTCTAGTTGGAGGTGTCCCTGCTGAGTGCAGGGGGGGTTGGACAAGATGAGCTTTGAGGGTCCCTTCCAGCCCAATGCAGTCTGTGAAACATTCTGTGAGACACAGGGTCACAGAAGGAAAGAGTTAAGATGAAAACATGCAGGAGATAAAGCAGCTGAAGTTGTGTTCAGCCTATGTAGAGCAATATGAACTAACCCCCTAACATGCCTCCCTGTATTTTACCTTCCCTCTTCTGCCTGGAACAATTTAACCAGATGCTCTGCTGATTACCTTTACCAGCACAGGATGAATTTCACTCTGCTATACATTGTGGGCGTTCAAGATTTAATAAATCTTCAGAGAAAAGCCTGGGTCAAAGCCTGCGCAGTGCAGATTTCAGGTCCTTTACCTGGAGTTCTGATTAGCTTTCCTCAGATGCTCATTCACTTCTGTGAGGTTTGGACCGTAATGCCCTTAAGTGCCAAGCAGAGCTTAGCTTGCTTGTGCAGAGCCAGCCATCTCCTGAGGTTTCTCTCACAACTGCTGGAGTCCAATTGGCCTCAGTCACTGCAGCTCCTCGGCTCAGCCTGGCAAGCTGACTGGTTCACATCACAGCCTGCCTTTATTTCTTCTGCTGCTTCTCCTTCTTCTTTTTTAATATAGCTTGTTCATGAGAATAAAATATTTAGTGCCCTAGGCCCACTTTGTGTGTCTGCAAGTGGGTAGGGTTGGGATTTTATTTTTTCCTCTCTGTATGCTTCCATAATGTACAGGAAACAAAGATTTCTGACTTTGCCCAGCAAAGGCATGCAAATTGAGAGCACTTCAAACCCTCCCCCAACAAGGCACCTCAGGAAGGAGCAAGCCAAAGTCATTTAGGAAAAATCCCACATGGGAAGGGGCCTTGAATTTTTTAAGAGCTTTCTCCAGTTCTCTTCCTCCAGTCGTGCTCATCCTATTCCCTGGGCACTGATCAGCACGCAGCAGTCTGCAGGAGCCTCTCTTGGAGACTGCACACAGTGAAAACCTTTGAGCTGAACTCACCACACAGCAATAGAATGGTTTGGGTTGGAGGGGACCCCCAAAGGTCCCTTTGAGTCCAACCCTCCTCCTTTAAGCAGAGACATCTCCAACTAGATCAGGTTGCTCAGGGCCCCATCAAGTTTGGCATTGAATGGCTCTAGGGATGGGACCTCCACCACCTCCCTGGGCAACCTATTCCAATGTTTTTCTACCCTCATTGTGCAGAACTTCCTCTTAAGTCTGCCCTGCTCCAGTTTCAAACCAGTGCCCCTTGTCCTGTTCCTAGAATCACAGAATCTTAAGGCTGTTTTGGTTGGAAAAGCCTTCTAAGATCATCCAAGCCAACCATCAACCCAGCATCCCCACAGACATTAAACCTTGTCCCTGACTGCCATGGGCACAGGTTTCTTGAGCACCTCTGGGGATGGGAGCTCCACCTCCCTGGGCAGCCTCTTCCAATCTCTGACCACTCTTTCCGTTTCAGCTCAACATGAGGAGAAACTTCTTTGCTGTGAGGGTGCCAGAGCCCTGGAGCAGGCTGCCCAGAGAGTTTGTGGAGTCTCCTTCCCTGGAGACTTTCCAAACCCACCTGGATGCATTCCCGTGTGAACTACCCTGGGTGATGCTGCTTGGCAGGGAGATTGGACTGGAGGAGCTCTGGAGGCCCCTTCCAACCTCTAAGGTTCTGTGATTCTGTGATGATGTGAGGAAGGAGCAGACCAGCAGCTACTCCCTCTCAGCTGATGAGCAGTAACTTCTTAGCAGGAACTCGTTTGCCTCTTGCCACATTCTTAGAGTAGTCCTGGGATGTCCGTTAAGACAAGAGAACCTGTGTAGACACCTACTGGCCACACCAGCTGAGAGCACACCCAGGCTATTCCTTCTGGAAACGCGAGAAAGAGCTTTGGCTGAAGTTTGTGCTTTGTTATTTATTATTTGGGCTCCTAATAAAGGCAAACCCTCCAAAGGGGTAGGTTTGACCTTATAGTGTCACGTTGAATATATTTGAGGGAGTGGAGAAACACCACCTGCTCACACACAGAAATTCCAAGCCAGCCTGCCCTAAATCATGCCACTGTGCTCAGTTATTGCTTACATATACCCCAGCACAGCATGATCTTATGTATTATATATATTGCAATTAGACAAAATGGTGTGAGTTAGGAATGAAGTGGCAGCCTTAATTGCTGTTTTCATTTGTTACAAAGCTGTAGCTCCAACACCGAGGGCAACTTTAAATCTGTCAAGCCAGCTCAGGCAGAAAGGAGAGAAAGGAGAAGGAGCCAAGGTGCCTCCTTACTCTTCCACAGTGGTGGCTGTCATCCCTCTGTGGAAGAGACACAGGTGGGGACGGGTCTCAGTGAGGAGAGCCCACGTGCCCCACAGACTGCTGGCAGGACCTGCATCCCCATGCTCCTCCTCATTCTTGCAGCAAGAAAAACCAAAGCATGGTACTTGGAGTACTGTGTCCAGCTCTGGAACCTTCAATACAGGAAGGACATGGACCTGATGGAGTGGGTCCAGAAGAGGCCGCAAAAATAGTGAGAGGGCTGGCCCCATCCTGGGAGACATTCAAGGTCAGGTTTGATGTGGCTCTAAGCAGCCTGATCTAGTGGAAGGTGTCCCTGCCCCTGGCAGGGTGGTTGGAACTAGATGATCCTTCCTTTCCAACACAACCCATAACCCATCGTGGTCTTGTGATTCTGTGCTCCACAACCTCCCTGGACAACCTGTGTCAGTGTCTCACCACCCTCACTGCAAACAACTTCTTCCTAACATCCCGTTTCAATTTCCCCTCTGACACTTCAAACCCATTCCTCCTAGTCCTGGCATTATAAAACCTTGTCACTAGTCCCTCCCCAGCCCTCCTGGAGTCCCTTTCAGATCCTGCAAGGCCACTCCAAGGTCTCCTGCAAGCCTTCTCTTCTCCAGGCTGCAGAGCCCCAACTCTCTGTGCCTGTGCTCAGAGCAGAGCTGCTGCAGCCCTCTCAGCTGCATCTTGGTGGCCTCCTCTGCACTGGCTCCACCACTTGCATGTGCTGCTTGTGCTGGGGGCTGCAGAGCTGCAGACAGTGCTGCAGGTGGGGTGTGAGGAGAGCAGAGCAAGGGGGGAGAAGCATGGTTAAAGGCAGAGATGAGAGGTCCCAGGATAAGGCCTCCTGCTAATGCAGAGGCTGATCCTGGAACGCTCTTTCCCCACAGAGTGCCTCGTGGTGAGCCTGGTTCTGAAAGCTCTGCATAAAATGTAAACAAAGCAGAAAAGTGAAGCCTGTAATGAGCATTTTCTCTGCAGAAAGGATGCTCACGCAGTGATGAAACTCTTCATTCACTCGAGCTCCTCTGACTTGGTGACATGTCCCCCTCTTGCCATCCAGCCTCTGCAAACCCATGGCAGTGTCACAGCCCAGGCACCTTCGGCATCAGCTGCAACCCAATCTGAATGTTGTCATTTCACAAAGAGGAGAATAAGCTTTAGGTGGAGAGGGGAGGGGGAAAAGAAATGATTTAATGGGATTAGAAAGAGCTGCAGATACTCTTTGTGATTTTTCTGGTTGCACACTGTGTCAAGAGTTTGGTAATTTATAAAACTTCTTGATAGAAATATATGAATATAGCAGTCAAAGTAATAATTAATTCCCTCGAGGAAATGCTCATTAAAAAAAAAAAATCCTGTAACACACACACACACAAAAAGCCAATTCTAAGAAGCTAGGAGATCACAATGTAAGCTAGCTGCCAATTAAGCCTTCATGGGGTTGAGAAGGGAAAATGAAGGCAACAATATAGCTTTCTGACTGGGGATTTGATCTTCAAGATAACCTCCGAATTGCAGTGTTTCACTTACTCAAAGCTCTGCTGAAATACATCCTAGCTGATTATGCCATAATACTGTACATTTATCCTCACATGTAAGAAATTATTCTATTACTGGTAAATGCACTTACTTATGAATGGGAGACAATAGCAGCCTTTGCAGCAGCCAGCCCGGCAGGAAACACAGAAAAAGATTTCTTTTAATTTCCCCCCCCCTTTCTATCCAAAGAATGCCATTTGGCTGTAAACACAGGGCTGCCTTTTCTGCTCTGGGCTCTCATCTGTGGGACCATGATACATCTATGGCACTGTGGTGCATCTATGGCACTCTGATGCATCTGTGGTACTATGATAAATCTATGGTACTATGGTACACCTTCGGCACTGATATATCCATGGCACTGATACTGTGGTACTGATACATCTCTGGCACTGTGATACATCTATGGTACTATGGTACACCTATGATACTTCCCCTATGGGGACAGTCTGGGAGAGTTGTGGCTGTTCACCCTGCAGAAGAAAAGGCTCCAGAGAGACCTTAGAGCAGTCTTCCAGTACCTGAATGAGCTACAAGGAGAAGGACTTTTGATGAAGGCATGGAGTGAGAGGATGAGGGGTGATGCCTTTGAGCTGGAAGAGGAGAGATGTGCTGTGAAGGTGACAGAGCACTGGAGCAGGCTGCCCAGAGAGGCTGTGGAGTCTGTTTCTGTAGACATTCAAAACCCACCTGGATGTGTTCCTGTGTGACCTGCCCTAGGTGATACTGCTTTGACAGGGCTGTTGGACTTGAAGATCTTTCAAAGTCCTTTCCAACTGCTCATGTTCTCTGCTTCACTGAAGTGTGTATGGGATGAGTTTGCCAGTTTTTGGTAGCCCCATAGGAAGTGACCACATTTTCACAAAATTGTAGAATGGTAGGGGTTGGAAGTGACCTCTGAAGAACATTGAGTCCAATCTCCTTGCCAAAGCAAGGTCACCTAGGGAAGATCACACAGGAAGGTGTCCAGGTGGTTTTGGAATCTCTCTAGAGAAGGAAGCTCCACAGCCTCTCTGGGCAGCCTGCTCCAGGACTCTGTCACCCTCGCTGTAAAGACTTTGTTCCTCACATCGAAGTGGAACTTCCTGGGTTCCAGTTTGTGTCCCCTTGTCCTATCACAGGACACCACTGCAAAGACTCTGCCCTCTTCTTCTTGACACCCATCCTG
Organism: Psilopogon haemacephalus; assembly: GCA_013396835.1. NCBI lineage: Eukaryota > Metazoa > Chordata > Aves > Piciformes > Megalaimidae > Psilopogon > Psilopogon haemacephalus. The sequence goes on along the minus strand of VWZI01013880.1, from coordinate 346,364 downwards.
CAGATATTTCTAGACATTCATAAGATCTCTCAGCCTTCTCCTCTCCAGGCTAAGCAGCCCCAGGGCTCTCAGCCTTCCCTCATCACACAGATGTTCCAGTCCCTTCAGCATCCCCATAGCTTCTGTTGGACATCCTCTAGTATATTCCTGTCCCTCCTGAACTGAGGAGCCCAGAACTGGACACAATACTCCAGATGTGGTTTCACAGTAGAGGTGGAGGAGCATCTCCCCTGACCTGCTGGTCACACTCTTCTTAATTCACCCCAGGAGACCCTTGGCCTTCTTTGGCCACGTTTATTTATCTTTTTATTTATCTTTGTTTTATGGAATGATTTTCCCCTTTCAAAAGTAGAGCACAATTTATGAGGCTGAGAGCTGGGTCTGTTACACAGTAATAAAGGTAAGCACTAACAGAGTGAAGCTGTCTAAGGGGTGCTATAAATGTATCTCATTAATTTGTATGCAAAATATATTTTGGACTCCACTCAGTGCATTGCAGGTGAAGGCTGTGTGGGAGCCAGAAATGATGCTCTGCTTCCTGGGTCCCTGAAGCAGCCTTGGCCTAGTCCTGGACTCGGTCTGAGAGTAAGCATCATTACAACCAACAGAGAGCCCAGAGGCTGCACTTTGTACCACAGGTGGCAGCTGGTTCAGGATAAGCATTGCTGGCCTGAAGGAAAAGAGAGCAACAGGGTCCAGCACTTTTGCTGCATCTCAGCAAGCTAAGCAGGCTGTGTCTTAGTGGCTGATCAAAGCCTTGACATCCTACTTCATGGAACCATAGGATGGGTTATGTTGGAAGGGACCTGAAAGCTCATCTAGTTCCAACCACCCTGCCATAGGCAGGGACATCTTCCACTAGACCTGCTTGCCCAAGGCATTGTGCAGTTTTCCCTTGGACACCTCCAGGGAGGAATACCCTCAACCACCCTGGGCAACCCGTGCCAGTCTCTCATCACCCTCACTGGAAAGAATTTATTCCAAATCTCCAGTCAAGAAGTTGCCTTTTGTGTTGAGCTGGAACCTCCTGTGCTGCAGCTTCCATCCATTGCTCTTTGTCCTATCCCAGGGATTGAGTTTGACTCAGAGCCCAAAACATGAAGGAATACTTTTAATATCTCAGACACATCACTCAGATGCTCACCCACAGCAGCAGCAACCACCCTGTGCCGGAGGTCAGCGTGCAGGGGTGAAGATGGCAGAGACAGAATCTTTCTGCTACTCCTCCAGTTTTTCCTCCAAATTAAAAAAA
>VWZI01013880.1:325351-336142 GCA_013396835.1 Psilopogon haemacephalus | reverse complement strand
TCACATACGTGAGAGGCTGTGAGGTTTGTTGCAGAGGGTCATTGTTGGATTTTACAGGGGTTGCTTTTGCCCTTGGAACTGAAGCTGCCACATATTTTGAGATGCCTGCAGCTTTTTTAAAGCCAAAAGTCTGGGCAGAAGAACTGAGAGACTCTCTCAGCTCCACTGAAATACTTTGGACTTGGAGAGCTGAACTGAGTGACAAACTGAATAAAAACATATTTATTATTAAAAAAAAAAAAAAATGTAGGGAGAAAAAAACCCAGAAAATAAAAGAAAAAATAAGACACAGCAAACATAAACATGTAAATGTGACATCTGTGATTCCACTTTGCAGAGCATTTTCCATGTGTGAAAACAGCTCCTTGTCTTGTTAAAGTGAGAACCTCAGGGTTGAAACCAGTAACAGAAATTAAGGGGGTTTAAAAGGAAGAGCTCGGCTACAGAAATTAATTTAAAAGAAGGGGGGGAAAAAGGAGGGAAGGAAAAGGCTATGCCAACGTTTTCCTGACTGATAGCAGAGATGTGTGCTAAAGAATAGGTGTTGACAGAAAAGAAACACAACCCTTTAATAAAAGAGGTGGGCAGGCAGACAGATGAACTGCTGAAATTTCAGCGTTTCAGAGTCCTGTGGGTAGGGAATGCTGGAGCGCAGCAAAAACAAGGAGAGAAGATCTTGGGGAAACCCTCACCTCTGAAAATTTGTGATCCTTTTTAGACACCATTTGGCTTGAGAAAAGAAACAATTATACACAGAAACTGCAAAGGAAGAAGATGGGGACGTGGTGGAGGAAATAAAGGAGGAAAAGAGACATTAACGCTTTGACTTCCTTTTGAGATATCCCCTGCACTGTGTCATAATAAATCTTGCATCTTCTGCTCAGCTGAGGGCTCTGCTGCAGCACTCTTTGGTGGCTTTGTTCCGGAGCACCGTTTGCAGGGAATTTGGGGAGTTCTCTAAGCAGCTGCAACCACCCTGCACCATTTCCTTGCTATTCCTGAGCAAAGCATGATCCGAACCCACACTTTCAGTGCTGGGGAAGGGCTGCTTCGGGTAGCTGTGGCTCCCCGAGCCTCTTGAACAGTCGCTGGTATCAGCAGAGTGAATGTGCAGAGTCTACTTGCGAGGTTTGTGATGGTTTGTTGATTTCCTGCCTCGGGGACACGTTTTGGCTGGAAAACAAGCCAGGCTCAGGATTCTCTTCCTTGCCATGCACAGCAGAGGAAAGTGTTACCCCGGCAGCCCGCTCGCATGAAGAAACTGGGCTGCTGACAGTCAGGAAGAGGTTCTTGCTCATTGGCTCTTGAGTTGTTGTGTGAACAGGAGGAAAAATGATGATTTCTGTGAAGAATGTGAGCTGCCTGCGAGTCTGTCCTCGCAGAGGCTTTGCAGAGGGTGCTAATTTCCACAAACTATGCTTTATTTGTCTTTCTCTTAGCTCCTTCTTTCAATGCCTTTATTCTCCAGGGGTCGTGTCATTGTCTTTTGAAACCCTGAAAGCTCTTGCTTACATGTGAGAAGTGGCTTTCTGCAACATGCACCATGTCAGAAATTAAAGCTCATCAAGGCACCTTCTGCTTCCAGGGAAGTAAATCAGTTGCAATAACTTCCATGTGTTTACTGTGGCTTGGTTGTAGGGTTTTTTTTTCCCAGTTTCATCTATGTAAAAATAATTAAAAGAGACAACATCAAATGAAGAAAAAGCATTGCTCAGCCTTTATTCAGGGGGCCTGACATTTGAGACATCTTATTAGATGAGCCCAGTTCCTCATGGTTTTTGCTCTGTAACCTTCTTCAAAGCGGATGGAGTCTTATTTCCACGTGGAAGTTCTCTTCCAAATATGCCTTTGAAAGCAAATTTTGCAGAGCAGAGAAAAGATCTTAAGAGAATTGTCAGAATTCTTTCCAATACAAACTCCTGAGATAACTCCCTGAGATTCTGCAGTAGGATCCAGGCTTTGCAAGCAGGTGAGGGGCTTTGCAGAGCTGCAGGCATCCAACTGCCTTGCCAACTCTCACTGAATTAGGAGGGCTTCTGTCAACAGCAAATATGAATCCACATTTCTGTTGATCAAGAGGTTTATTGCTGTTGCAAAAGGGGAAGAGAAAGAGGTCACATCTTGACAAAGATGTGAGTGCTTCCACATGGTATCATGCAGTACAAATTGACCAGGGGTGATTTCTCTCACTTATCTGGGGACTTGAGCAGGACAAAATACTTCATATTGGCAAGAACATGCATCTGAATATGGCCACGCTCCAGATGATGCTTGGGAGATTGTGTTTCCTCCTCTTTGGTGTAATGTCACAGGATCACAGGATGCTAGGGGTCGGAAGGGACCTCCATAGATCATTGAGTCCAACCCTTACTCTGTCTGCTCTCTGGCTTCTCTAGGAGGGAGCAGATTTAGCTTGGAAAATGCACTCTGGTGTGAGTTCTTTGGGACAAATATATTTTGAAACTTAGACTCAAGGATGTCTTTTAGGAGAGCTGATAAAATGTATCAGTGATGGTGATCAGGGAATCACAGAATTGTCAGCACTGGAACGGACCTGGAAGGTCATTCAGTTCCAACCAGCCTGCCATGGACAGAGACACCTCACACCATCAGGTTGCTTCCGAGCCCCATCCAGCCTGGCCTTAAAAACTTGCGGGGATGAGGCTTCGTTGCTAACGAGAAGCAGTCAGTGGCTAACACCCAGCACTGCCCAACTCCTACCCCCACAAGCTCCGCTCCTAGATCTCTCTCTGTGAGAAGGCATTTACGCGAGCCATTCTTCTTAACATCCCAAGCCCCTGGAACATTGTCTTTCTGGATACAGCCCAGAGATCATATTGCTTTAAAAAAAGGGGCAGAGCAGAGCCGAGCACGCCTGGAGGAGAATTTGCAAGCAGAATTGCGCTGCGGCGGAGCCGCGGGGTCAGCGGGCGGTATCCCAGGCACCCATCTTTCTAGGAGCAGGAGGATTTCCTGCTGGCTTTTTCAGTAGTGACCTAGAAGGAGGTTAATGATTCCGAAGAATGACTTTTCCCTTAGGGAAAATTTAATCTCCTGACCTTTTTCTCTATCTGTCCGTTCCTTTTAAGTCACAGACCCCCTTCATTTAGCTTGCATCAAGCTGTTTTATTTTCTTCAAAAACAGGGCTGAAGTGATTGCTTTTGCTTTCGTTTAACCCCTGATCCGGCTGCATTTCCCAACCACGCCGCCGCCCACAGGACAGAGGTGGCTGCTTGTAAGCATTTCTTGCAGATTGCTATATTTGTCTTAAATGTGATTGTCAACCCTCAGAATCACTTTGACAACTGACTAACTTGGAAAATGCATGCCTTTAATGTACTCTTGCAATCATCTCCCAGAGTTGCTTTAGAAAAAGAACATGACAGGAATAAAGCAGCTATTGGAATTATTATTTTTTTTTTCTTTCTTTCTTTCTTTTTCTCTCTCCCCTTTTTTTTTTTTTTTCCTGTGTGAGTTCTATCAAAATGCTGATGGAACCAGAGTACTACAGAAAGAAATGTTGTTTAAAACGTGTTCACCAAGACCACTAGATGCCATTTAGGAAGGTGTGTGGGGGGGTGGAGGGTGGGAGGATTAAATTTGAGCTCATAAAAGATGCCAGCCTTGCACAATCAAAGTGTTGGGAGCGTTTTGCTTTGTCTGAGTGGCGCAGACAGCATTGAATCAAATTTGTTGTCAGAATACTGTAGAATAAAATTGTAATTACTTTATTATCCTCGAAGGTGTTGACTCCGGGGTGCAAGGAGTTCTGGAGGGTAACTGGAAACAGAAACTGCCTTGTGCTCAAAGCTGTCAAGTTCCCTTTGCTCCGCGGCAGACACTGGTTTTGTCTGTATTGTGTTACACGCGGTTATTGCCAACATAATAATTCATGAATATTCCTCCATTTCCAGAATTATAATTAATGCTGGATTTTGACATTATGACAAAGTAGGGCGGCTCAGCAGCAGAAACATTCAGCCTTAAGAACAAAGGAATTGCCATATTGGAGCAGACCAGTGGTCCATCTAAGTCTGGTATCTCTCTGCCTCTNCCTAATTGCAATCCTATACCACAGAGGGAAATTTCTTTTCGACCCCAGCTGGTGATCAGCTTATGCCCTGAAGTATGAGGATTGATAGCCCTTATAATTTTTACTCTAGCTAGTGTGGCTGCAGATGCTATACTTAATCAAATAAATGTCTAATACTTTGGTAAAGCTAAGTAAGGGCTAAATACTCCCATCTCTTGGGAAAAATCCCGAGGAAGGAAAAAGTGCTGAGAAATTCCACAAGGAGAATCACATCGAGTTCCCACTGCTTTCTCCCCTCTCAGGGGAGTAGTGTTTGCATGCTTGTGGAGAGGCTGGCAGGGCTGGGAAGGATGTCAAGCAGCACAGTCCTGGGCTTCGCAGGGGAGTTGGGCTCCAAGTTCAGCTGCTCCTTCCTGCTCCCTTGCTCTGTCCCTTAACCCGCACCAGGAGAGCTGTTCGGGCTGAGGAGTGGGAGTTAAGGAGACCTAGAGCAGCAGCCCCTTGGATTTCTGCCTGAATAAGCAGTGGATGTGGAAGGCAAACAGTGCTGCCCAGGCTGGCTGCTCCTCAGCTCTGCCTTTATGCAACCTGAGATGCCTTATGCCAAACCTGCCCAGCACTGCCCATGTGCTCTGTGTGCCGAGGAGCAGCTCCAGAGTCTCAAGGAACTGGAGGAGACCACAAAGGATCAATTCTCCTCTTTCCATTTGCTTTTGGGTTTTGTGATTTTATTTTTTTTTTTTGCTTTTACAATTTTTTATTCCTTTTAAATTTTTAAAAAAATTTGTAGCAATTGCCCCAAAGCTGTTTTCAATCCTCTGCAGCAGCAATAAATCCCACGATTTAATTTCATATTCTGATGAAAAAAAAAAATCAAATAAAAAGCATCTCCACATGGTCATTATTTAAATGTGATTCTCCACTTAAATTTTGTTCTGAAATGCAAGAAAACAGACAGGATCACCTGAGCTCTTCTCTAGCAAGGGAAATTTTATGTGGTTCTAAACCTCCTCATCCACTCCATGCTTCTAAATTAAATGATCTCTCCTTTTAAATCTCCTTACTAACTTTGTCCCATTTCATTAGTCATGTTTACTGTGTTTGTTTCCTTGCTTTGCTGTCTCTTACCTAGAATCCACAAACTAAACCACAACAGTGTCCAGAAATGCAGCTTCTGCTCCTGAAATCACACAGGAAGGGTTTGTCTGTAACCACCTTTTTGTTTGTTTGTTCTCAGTGCCTCTCCTTGTTTCCTCTGCTTTTGCATCTTTCCCAGGCTCCTGCAATATGCTGGGTAGAATTTTCAGTGCCTGGATTTCCCCCTGCTAGTTAATAGCCATCATTTCTGGAAAATACACTCCAGTTTGCACTCCCTGGAATTAGTCTGTTTAATTTTACATGCCATCATGTCACCCTTTTACCTTAGCTCATTGGCTTGCTCTGGAATTTCTTCAAGATTTCCCTATATTCAGTTAACTTCCAAACCAGCCAAACACTCCCATGATTTTTTTCTGTGCATAGCAATGAGCACTGGGTCCAAATTCCAGAAAGCAGGCTGTGACTGAAGTAGCAAAACACGTTAGCACCTTTATTTCAGAAGCTTTTTTCCCCCTCAAGATTGCTAATGAATAAGTTGAACAAAATCATCTTTACTGCTGCTCTTAATCTCGGGGCAGGGGTGTGGGGGGAAATTCAGAGTTAACCTGAGTTAACAGAGCTAACCAGAGTTAACCAGAGCTAACCAGTTAGCCAAAGTTCTCTGCTTCAACTGACTACAAATCGTCCTGCAGCACCTGAAGGAAGAGCTGCTGTCTGGTCAACTAAAGGGAGCTCCTGAACTGAAAACCTGGTTCTGCACACAACTTGCTTGTGCCATCACAGGTAAGTCACTTCACTTCTGATAGAAGCAGCTCATTAGGAAGTTGTGGTGATCGGCCAGTGATTACAAAATGCTTTGGGGAGCAAAATTTCCAGCTGTTCTGCTATTTGGGGTTGTTGGGGTTTTTTTTTCTTTCCATCTTTTAGTCAGAATTTACACCATAGATGGGACTTGAATTCTGGAGCTGCTGTGCTTTTCTTCAGAGAGACCTTGCCATAAGCTTTTGGAGACACTACATAAATCGTGTCTTCTGGTTCTGCTTTATTGATGACTTAATTAACTCTTTCCTGGAGTTGTAGAAGGATTGAGAGAATGCATGTAGAAGCTTTGCAGCTTTTCCTTGCTGTCTGTGTGCCTAGGCACGTGATTTTTACTGATCCTTGGAATGGTTTCCTAGCTCCAAAGTAAGACTCACTGGTTTATAATTCCCAGGATCATCATTAGCACTTTTTTAAGAGATGGGTACAACCTTGGCCACTCTCCAGCCCTCTGGTACGGTAGCTGCTTGCAATGATAAATTACATATTTTCGTTAGCAGCTCACTTGCCTTGGTCTTCAGTTCCTTCAGAGCTCTGGGACGAATACCATCTGGTCCTACTGATTGATTGCAGTTTAATTTCTCGAGTTGATCCATCACCTTTTTCTGATATTCCTATTTCTGATGGCACCTCACTTTCCACACCTCTAAAAGAGTAGAGCCTGGGTTACACTGAGCTGTCTTTGTTAGAGAGTGCTGGGAAGAAGCTCCTTGGCTCTTTATTTCCTTTTATATTTTAAATCGTCTAATGCAGCTGTGTGTGGAGGGAAGGGGGGGGTGGGAAAAAAAAAAAAAAGAAAGAAATTGACAGAAAGTACCTTGTTAATAAACATTTTATTCCCAGAAAAACTCTAAAGATGAACTAGAGATTTGTTAGGGATTGGCAGTGTCAGAAGCCCAGAATTTTTCATTTGGATTTTTTTGTTGAGAGTGAATTGTACTTTCCACGGACTGCTGTGGAAAAACTACCAAGGGAAGTAATGTGCAACATTTTGAGGGATTTCAGTGTTATTTGCTGTGGCTGAGCAGAAGAATAAAGATGCACTTCTATTACCTTTAGTGCTAGAATCTAGAACAGAAAAAGAAATCAGAAGGCAAGTTACTGCAGGGGAATAGCTCACTGACAAGCAAGGAAATAGAGAAAAACAAAACTATTATATGAAAATAGAGCAAGGCAGGAAAGTATCATAATTAGTGTCGATTGGCAGAATATTTCTCAACTCTGCATATTTCTCTATGCACCTCCCCACTCTTCCCACATGCTTCTGCAAATCTCTCCTCGATCTGCTTTTATTATTCACAGTGCTCTCTGCCTAATTTACACTGTAAGCTCCTCAGGTAGGGGACTCTGTCTTTTCAGATGTCCATAATGTTAAATCCATGCCAGTCAAACTCCTCAAATTATAATAACTAAGGGTTGGGATTTTTAAAAAATTTAATTCTTTCTTTCCTTTATTTTTTTTTTTTTAATGAAGTTAAAATCAAAGGTAATAATTAGTTTAAAACAGCCATCAGAGGTAGTCCCAGAAAAAAAGGGTGGCCTTTCGAGCTACAACCAAACTAACCAAGCTCATTGTGTCTTAGGGTCAAGGCTCCTGTTCCACATGGCAAGAGGGTCTCTACGTGCCTGCTGCCCTGCAAGAAGCCACACAGAAAGTTACCATCAAGTAGACTTTGTGCTTCAGACATCTACTGAGGAATAGCAGCACGATTCAATTCGGTTTGAGCCAAAAGCAATCCAGAACTGGGCTCAGGAATGTAATGGAAAAATCCTGAGAGATGGGAGATGAGGTTGAAATGCAACAGCAAAAGGAACAGAGGACTGGCTAAGGCAAAGCCAGAGCATTGGCCTGGTTTCGAGTGGGCTGCACCCTGCAATTACAACTTTGTCACCACAGTTTGAAATCTATTAAAGGGATTTATGTTTTTCAGCTGACATTTAAAATTAAGGATTTATTGGACTGGGAATGAATATTTCATCTGCAATTAGGTTTTTGGTTTGGCTTTTTTTTTTCTTGGAGGGGGGAATAGGGGGGAGGTAATATTTCACAAAGTGTTATTTTTGTGTTTAGTCTACTGTAGCAGGATTCTGTGTTGTTAGAGCGCTTGAAAAATACAAATAGAGAAAATCATTTTATTCACTGGAAAGAGGCTCCCATCATGAAACTGCTGTTGAGTTGCATCACGTAACATTTTCACTAGGTACCTAATATTTCCCACTTGTAAACGCCATTAGGCTGGAGCAAGAGAAAGTGAGTGACACCTGATACTGTACAACTCAGGTGCCAGTAACAAACCAGAGAGATTTATTGCAGGGCTGGGGGTTTGGGGTTTTTTTGGTTTTTGGTTTTTTTTGTTTTTTTTTTTTCACTTCTCTTACATGCAGGCTTTTAAAATCTGCTTTTTGGAAATATATAGAAGCACTCCTGTGTGTTGCTAGAAGCCTGTGGCAAGCTGAAGGTTTTTCCATTCTTGTGCCTTTCTAAGGATGTATTCAACTTCACCGCAGCTAATTGTTCGGATTCTTGAAGAGAAATTAATCACTGGGAGAAGGAAGGGTATTTTTCAAATCAGGACAGTAATTAATTTGAGCCAGTTGTTTTCCTTTGCCACAATTCTAACCCAGTCTCCTCAAAAGCAAAGACATACAGAAAGGTGATACAATCATCTTTACACAATTCCTACTTAGCTGTCTTCTGTGCCGGAGCACTCATACGTGGCGTCAGGGAAAGAAAATCAGGATACATAAATGAAAGCCTGGAGTATGGTTATTTCAAAGAGGGGTCTATCATCAAGGAATGGACCCACAGAAATCAGATGCCACAACTGCCTGGAAAACTTACTTGTGCAGGTCTAACTGTGAACTGGAGTAGACCTCATGTTACAAGTCACCTTTGTGAAGACATTCTGTGTCCTGTTCCACCCTCACTTCATTTTGCCCGGTTCCAACTTAAACTGTTGCACGCTTCTTTTGCAGAAGGAGTGAGAAAGGATAGCTGAAGCAGAGAAAGCAGAGCTGAGGCAGCCTAAAGATATTTCAAGAAATCAGTGTATACTCTCTGCCCGAGCTTGATTTTTCTGTGTGACAGAGCAATGGAAATCAAGGGGAGTTAGTGATGAGCCCGGTCTGATACATCCTGGGGTTTGTACCATGCATGCTTCCCAACACAAGGAAATTTCAGGAAAAGAGGGGATTTCAGCTTGATGCTGAACATTGAACTAGAGGAAAAGAAAAAAAAAAAAGAAAAAAGAAAAAGGGGATGCTTTGTTGTTTTGTGCCTCTGAGATGGGGAGTGGTGCAGAGGGGGAAGAAGACAATTTCACTGAGTTTCTATTGGCCAAAGTAAGGAGCAAAAAGTGTAAGAGGAGTGAGGACAGTGGAGGTGTTAGAGAGGCAAGCAGAAGACAGAGGCAAAAAACTAGGGAAAAACCTGCCAGTGCCCCCCGAGTGCTGAAAACTCCAGGCAGGCAGGCAGGGAGGCAGGCAGGCAGCCTTCCTGCGCTACCGAGAGAGCCTGTTGCCATTGATGCAGAAGCAGAGGTGTAGATTTTATCGGGAGTGGGGGCCGGAGCACCCGCAGCTGGGGATTACAGATGCTTCCTGTCATGTATAAACACAATCATTATGTGAAAGCATGGCACCCACACGGCTACCTCAACAGCCATTCCTCTGGACTGAAGCGCTTTGTTCTCTTTGGAGTTATTTTTATGACTGTGAGCAGGACTCGACCCAAAAGTTCCTACCAGCAGCCGTGTTTTTTATGTCAATTAAATGGATTTTGTTACTTGTAAAATACATGTCCAAACACAACTCCATTCTTCAGTCCCAAAGTGTGTTTTCTTAACACAGGGTGATACACAGTGACACTTGTTTGACTGACAGCACGGACGTAAACCTTAGCAAATACCACCTGTAACTTTGAAACTCGGGGGAAGCTCGATTAATAAAAATAAGAGCATCAGAAAATAAATAATTAAAATTAAAATCACAGGCATTTTTGCATTTCAGGGCTACTTTTAAAGATCAGATTTCAGCACAGAATTGATTTAACCCAGTGAGAGGACTTGGCTGGTTTAAGGATGCTGTGTGTTAAGGTCTGCATGTGTACATTCCTCTCCCCTCCCAAGCAGGGTGAGGTTGCCTCGACTTCCCAGCACAGGGCAACATCTTTTCTCATCGTGCTTTAGACACTGACACTGTTAATCATCCTGCTTCATTTATATTAAACCTCTATACAGTAAAACAGAGGTGCCGGCAGTTTCTCCAGTCCTCTGTTCGTGGCTTCTGAGGCACTCTATGTCATGGATATCCCCTCCAATCTATTAGTAAATAAACAAATACCCTTGCTGGGCAGAGTGACTCACGGAGCTGGTCCTCGTTGGGAGGAGGGGAGTCTTAGTAAACAAAAGTGGATCTGGAAAAGAGTGCAATCAATTTGAGAAACAACTCTCCTGGTAATATTACTATTTAGTCACCGAGAGCAGCACATTTTCTTACCTCTCACACAGAGCTTTCAAAAAGAAAAGTTCTTTCGGGGACTGCCTGCCGGTGGTAATGTCAGTGGCTTAATGTTTTAAAATACAAGACGAACCAGTTGTAAAAAAAAATACATATTTTTTAAAAAAATCATACTGGAAACCCCTTCATCACCAGACTCAAAGAGACTTCCCACCCCCTCCCCTCCTCGAAAACAAAACAAAACTGCCTTTAAAGTTAATCCGTAATGAGGGAGACTTGGCAGCTCAGTTATTTTACAAACAAAACCGCATCCAGCATCTCTAGGACAACACATGGGAAAGAAGGAGGGGGTGGTAAGGGGAGAAAAGAAAGGGGGAAAAAA